>JBCFYV010005619.1:0-61136 GCA_039000515.1 Timema cristinae | reverse complement strand
ATTTGGGAAGTGAAAATAAATAAATACAATGTTGGCACAACTATACGTAAATCAACAGAATAAGAGTAAATAATAGATATTTTGTTACTCTAATTAATTATAATTAAAAGGGAGGGTTTTCTTTGTCACAGATTTGCCCCCTAATGTTTCAGAAGTTAGTTTTAGTATTGATAACTGCTACTGGAACATTTCAAGCTTTTGGTGCACTTAAAGTGCTAGGAGTTAAGGTCCATTGTCTAACGACTTTTCCTTTCTTCTAAACTTGGCACCTCTGGTTTGGCCATGAGTTAAGCATAACATATTTAAATACAGTAGCTTAAAATCCAGAAATTAGAAATTTATATATATACTAGTGGACCCGACAGACGTTGTCCTGTCCGAACGTTGGCTTTTCGTTTGGGTGGCATAATTGATTTCAATAATAAAACAAACCCTATGTGATCATCACAATTACCAATTGAACTCCAATGAACTCCAATTAGTGAGCTACACAAATATTAAAAATTTAGGGTTTGTCAAGACAACATACAAAATAAAAGATCTTTTCTTTCCTCAAAATCAACTATATTGAAACAATAGTACATTACAAATACTTTGTTTCGCAGTAATGGCAATGCTTTCCCATTCCGTCTGTTTGTTTCTGAAAGTAATAAATTTTACTTATAATAGGAACTGCTAGACACTTATACATACATGGTATCCATTATTAAAAATAATAATATATGGAATAGTGATCCCCACAATTTTTGCAATTTCGCCCCCAACTCCGCAAATATCAGCTGTATCGAAAAAAATTGAGAAGCTTTCTTACAAATTTGTATGCCAGGTACAGCTAATTTTATTTTATTGTCGTACCTTCAAATATGACAAATGTCAAATTACTTTTTAATTGTTTATATTTTCATAGTGCAAAACATATACTGTTTTGGGCCTAGAACCTTTACGGGCTTAAGCAGAACAACTTACCTATATACGTACACTCTAAATAGTATGTACTTGTTGTACAAAGTACATTCTATTACGATGATACGTACAGTCAGCTGCATAGAAACCTAACCCCCTCTTATACCTAAGGTTGTAATGTTATAAAAGCGGTCCGACAAAATCAATAAAGTTTTTTTTTTTGTTTTTATCTTAATGCGAGTTGATGAAGAATGATTTCATCAATCCCTGAGGTGTATAAATGAACAAACTTGAGGATTTGCCAACGCGAGAACACGCAACATATAATTGACCATGTGAGAAGCACTGATTTTCTAGATCCAAACCACGAATGGACATTGTTTGGTCTTGTGACTTATTAATAGTCATTGCGAATGCCAAGCGAATTGGAAATTGCAAGCCTCTGAATGAAATGGCGAGCCTGAAGGGATAATTGGAATCCATGGCAGGAAAATAACCTCACCTTGAAACTTGCCATTCAAAATGGTAGTTTCAAGAACATAAGCCATAATTTATTTATGAACAATTGCGTGCCATTGCATAGCTTAGGTGCATTTAGATTCCGAAGCGAAATGATTGGTGAACCAAATTGTATTCGCAAGCTATGGAGTGGCATTCCAGGTAAATCCAGTGAATTCAAAAATTCAACAAGATAATTGACTGCTTCGTCAGGATCTACAACGAGGTCGATCGATTTAAAGGACATCTCATTGCCAGGCAATAACTGTTGTATTTTGAAATTAATAGCGTCAACATCAAATTTTTTGCGGCTAAAATAGCTCGTTCACGTAGCCACGCATGATTAATGTAATTAACGCGCTAATCTGGGAATTCGCTTTCAATCAAAGCATCTTTCATGGCTACCATGTTGCAAAAATTTTCTGGCAATTTTATGCATAGTGTATTTCCATGCAACAGAATTTTTCCTTGTCAATGTTGAGCAATTTTTCTAAGAATGACAATGTCAATGGATCGTTTTGCAGTTAAACACGTATATTTATGTTAAGGTGTAATGTATGACATTTCGCCATAGGGTGATTGTTTCAAACATGCCTTAACTTGGTCCGCATATGTAGCGCGTGGAATGACCGGCAATGTCTGTCTAAAATCACCGGACAGCACTAGTAGAGCACCACTGAAAAGTCTGGTATTATCGTTGAGATCTTTCATCGTTCTATCGAGAGCTTCAAGTGAATGCTTGTGGGCCATAGTGCATTCATCCCAGATAATAATTTTGCATTTTTGAAAATTTTTTGCCATGCCGGATTGCTTCTTTATGTTGCACATTGCGTCTGGGTTTGTGTGAACGTTCAATGGCAACTTGAGTGCTGAATGTGCAGTCCGTCCACCATCAAGCAAAGTAGCTGCAATGACTGATGAAGAAATTGCCAACAAAATATAATTTTGTGATCGAATGCGCGCTAGTATCAGTGATATGAGGAATATTTTGCCAGTCCCGCCTGGTGCGTCCAAAAAAAGAATCCACCTTGTTGTGCTGAAATTGACAAATTAATTCGATCGTTTATGTTCTTTTTTTCAGCAGTGAGCAGTTGCTCATTATTTGCAACGAAAGAAGTCAAAGAGGCTGCAACGAACTGTTTCTCGCACAGAATATCGCTGTTAATGATGTCTGTTGCTGGGCGGTTAGGCGATGGCATACCGAAATGAATGAGTGGCATATTAGAAATGAGAATGCAAATATCCTCAATCTTTATTAACGACTCGTTATATATTTCCGTTGAAAAATCGATATTGGGATCTTGATCAGCGGTCCAAATGCAATACAGAATGTCTTCGCTCATGGAATCTTTATATTTATCCTAGAGAACAGAAGCTTGTGACGGAAAACATGTCGTCAATAATATTGCGAATAATTGGCGAATTTGATGAGGAGAGGAACTCAGTACTGCATCTGCAAGTGTGAGATCTCAATGGTTGTTATCTTCTAGCAAATGCAATTCGCGACACGCATCGTGGTACGTGTCGTACAAAATACTATTGACTTTTCGCAAGTATTGGAAGGACGTAGGTCCAGGAACATTAACCAACAACAAACGAATGAAGAAGCATTGGCGTTGATCTGGATGGACTGTATATAATCGGCCTAATGTATTTCCTATAAATATTCCATCGTATCCTTAACTGAAAGGCCTTCCTTTCATGGGTCCCACTTTTTTGACTGTTTGTTCCACGTGAAAAATCGTAGAACATCACTATATATTAATGTATTTGCGAATCAACCGAAAATACCTGGTTGGTTGCAAAGTTCGAAAAACTCAGTTAGTGTGGTTTTAGGGGCAGTTAATGCTTGTTGTAGAGCAGTATCTTCTGTGAAATAAACACGCTGTCCCTTTTCAAGGTGCATGGCCAAACGTATAACAACAGGGTCTTTATCGTGTATGGGAAAACTCAAATGCGCCAAACTGCTTCAGTGCTGCTAATGTATCGGCCCATTTGATAACGTGTTATTTCGTCGTTATCATTTATATTTTGAACAGCAAATACAGCCATATCACTGCCCTTATGAACGTATTTGCCAATGTATTTTATGGACTTCACCGAACTTCAGAACTCAATATTAATGTGACCTTTGTTGATTTTGCACTGTAATGGCGAATACGAAACTACCCAGCAATTGTCAATGTCAACCGTTCCACCTTTTGACCTTCCCAATTGAAATGATTATCTACCATTATCTGTGTCTCTACGACGATACAATGGATAACCGTCGATATTAGTGACAGTATCGTTTATACACGCTTTTGGGAAATGTTTCGTACATTTTCCATTGTCCATGCACGCGCCGTAATCTTTAGAACACCGCATGGACCATGGATCATGTTAGCGGTAACAATGTCAATCAACTCTTTATCAATATTCCTATCCGGAATTTATGATGAGATAATTTTATCAATTTCTTCTGACCATACTTTGTCGACGAACCAATTTAAAATATGTGCATGTGGCAAACCTCGTTTTTGCCATTCAACAGAATACAGCCAGAAACGTGTTTCGCCGAATACAGAGTGTTGTGTAATCAAGTTCATCAACGATTTTAATTTCTGTTTGAAGACACGTGCAGTGATATCATGGCGATGCACTGCTGTTTGACCTGGCAATAACAAAATTTTAATTTCATCCCAGTTAGGATTGCAGGTAAATTTAATGACCAAATCTGGTCGGCCGTACGCGCGCATGAAAGACATGGCGTCTTGAATGTATTCTTGCATATGACGCAGACTACCAATATATGATGATGGAAGAATATATGCGGTGCCGATGTCGTTGCTATTAGTGGTTCGATCAACGTTACCGACGTTACCGACAATAGCATAATGCAAATGAATATACTCCTCAGAATGCAGCTTTGCTTTATTATACTTGATGTACCGTAATCGCTCGCTTTCAATTTTCGCATACATATCAACGAAGAATTGATGAAACCGCTGCTGGCATCGAAGAATGTTGTTGTCTTCATTGGCACGAATCATCAACCGATATGCGTAGAAGTTCATTGCGCTCACTTTCTTGTTGGTTTCTTCATCTGAAAAGTAAAAATATAAATAAGACAAAAAGAAATTAATCTTACAGAAAAAGAAAAAGTAAATAATATGTATATTGTACATGTCGTTGGATTTATTTGTTTGATATTAAAATGATATCCATCTTCTCCTTCCCAAAATATCAAAGGATTTTGCAAAGCGTCGTAAGAACGATGACTGTCTTGAATTGTGTGAACCTTGTTATCTCTGTGTTGGCAGAAACCGGCCGATTCACCTTTGTATGTGAATTGGTGGCAGTGTTGTCATTCTTTGTCCATAGCGCCATTGACAATTTGTGAATGTGACGAATAGTATATGTCCGACTCATATTCGAACGCAAGACGTAAAAGTGATGAGCTTGTCAATGCGCGATGTACTTGCAGCCGCTGTTGTTCATGTGCTCTGTGTGCGTCAGTGGTCATTGACGCGTCTGTCTTTGTCTCATTGCATTAGCTCGAAGGCGTTAGTTGCGTTGCTGTTGACTTTCATTTGCACGTGGGTTTGCAACCTTGACTCTTAAATTTGCACTGTCCGTCAATTGATTTTCTGCCGTTCGATTTAACTGACAGGTGCGGACTATTTGTGAATTCTGTGTACGTCAACCAATATTTCCTCCTCGCCCACGAAAACCGGGCATTGTTCTTTAATAAACACACAACACCAAAATATAAGCAACTTATATTTGAATTTAATGGATTACTTGTGTTTTTTTATGAGATATTTAACACTCCGTAAGTTTTATAAAATAATTGACACAAATAAGCACTTAAAATAAAAATTAGCACTTTAGATTGATTGTTATTGAATACGCATGTATATAATTTAAATTTATGGGTGATCATTTTAAGATATTCACTTCAACACAGCACCTTACACATTTTCCCAATGTATGTATTTGAGTACACTTGATGAAAAATACACTCAATATTCATGCGATTGTGATACATGGAATATCGAAACACATCGTACAGAAATTGAAATGTCAAAACAATGCCAAGCCACGACGCAAGATACTTGTGCCTGTATTGATGCGTACGTCAAATACCACAGAATTCGAAATCAATGCCACCTATGATACACAAACGTAACTATGAATTATTCTCAGAAGTTCAATTATGCGTACATCAAATACCACAGAATTCGATATTAATGTCACATATGGTATACAAACATAAGTATGAATTATTCTCAGAAGTTCAATTATTCACTATTCAGAAGGTTTTAACAGTCAATTATTCATATTATATTCATTATTATAAATATTAGGGGGTGGTGGTGGGGAGTGATATGGTGAGGTTACATGTTCTGATGTGAAAAAAATCTTTAAAAAATCCCCTCAAATAAATTCCCTAAAAAATAAAAATTAATCCTAGAACTCGATTGCAGCGCCACCTACCAGGTTCAATTGTAAATCAAAACCATCTATGGACACACTCAAACATACACAAAAAATTTCATCAAAATCGGTCCAGCCGTTTAGGAAGAGTTCAGTGACATACACACGTACAGAAGAATTATATATATAAAGATATACATTATTTGTTGATGTTTGATATAAAATATGTTTAGTCACCTCTTTTAGGCCTGTGTTAATTTAGTCATGGATGACTTACCACTGTATTCATAAATATAGGTAGAAATAGGTATTTAAAAATGTATATATATTTTGAATAGCTTTTGCCCGTGGCTTCGATCACGTTAATATTTATTTTGTCAATAAATTCAGGTTGTCGGTCGACACAGGAAGTATGAAAATAAAAATGGCGTGTAGCGTGTCAGTCAGATGGATTTAACAGCTACAAGTAAAAATTCAATATTTCGGTGTTTTTGTGCAAGATATAAATTATATCAACATATTTAATATAAACTACCTCTAAGTTTATGTTTTCTGATCTACTAAAGTTACGTATCGTCCTACATTCAAACACGTGGTTGGTCAAAAAAAAAAAGTCTTTTGGTAATTACTGTACTAAATATCGAAGAAGAGGACTATTATTATTGTATTTATGAATAAGATACGTGAATGCATAGCCTTTGCTATAAGATTATGTCAGATATAGTACTTACGTACGTTGGCCACGCCGTGCACAAGAAGATAGAAAAAATACATCCATATCACTATTTCTCATTAAAAATAATAGGGGATATTAAATAAGTAAATTACTACAGATACATTTTAATATAAGATTCTTGTGTAGTAACTCACCTCGGCATGATGTCACTATCTCACTTTTGAAACCACAGAATAGTCCATCATGGCCGACTCACGTGTGGCGCGACTATTTCAGTAGGAGAGAAGAACTGAAGTTGGGAGTCGACGCACAGACCTGCTGCGCACCTAGCGACTCTGGCGGTCAGTCAGAGAAACTCATGACTTGCTTCTCTTGTTTTCCTTTTCTCCAAAATTTCATTCTTCCTTGTTTCTACCTGAGTTTCGTAATTTATTCCCCCTTCCCTTTTCTTCATGTCCGGGCCAGATTGAGGGTTTATATAGATCAGCCAGCGGTATCAAAGTACAGAGCGGTTCTACAGAGCAAAGAATCAACAAGGAAACTCTGGCCGTTAGCTAAGTGAGGGAACATGGAGTCTGGGACGTCGGATTCGCCACCTTAGCAGTATCGAGAGGATGATGGATCACCCGATCCAACTCGCTGCTAACTCGGATGACGTATCTGGGGTATTTTTATCCACCGGTCGTCCTCAAGTCCCTAGGACTTGCTCTCTAGTATAGTTAAGAGAAATTTAAGTTTTGAACATGTTTTGAAGGAAATTTTATTTTAATATTTAGTGAGAAGCCTTTGTTTTGGAAAATGTCAATTAGAATATTTTGATATTGGTTAAATACGTAATTAACTTCAACATGGAAGTTTTTCCTTGGTTAATTTATGTGTCCTTTGACACTGTCCTAATGTAAAAGCCTCTGGCATAGAAAGTGACCTTTTTCCAAGTTTTGGTTTACACTAAGTCACAAGTTCCTATAATCTTGGAGCCAAATTAATCATGACGTCCTTAACGTCATGAACATTAGTTCTTTGTTATTAATGATTACCACCAGGATGTCTATTTTACTTTTGCCTTATGCAGTTTAGTTAAATATAATAGATATTTGGTGTAGTTGTCACTCTTCATGGAGAATATTAGCTTGGGTGCGCAACCCAGGGAAGTTACACTAGTGTCATAGTGGGGTCCGCGCAAATAATACTATTTAATTTTTGCCTGTAATTAGGCTTCTAAGTTTGTATTGGTCATAATAGATACTAATGTACTATTAAATGCTCTGGCAGTACCGTGGGGGAAAGTGACCAGCCATAGTACTTTAATGACACCTGTTTCTTAGCCATCAATTAGCTGGATTTATCAGCTGAGTATCCATCTTGTTCTATGGATTCCTTAAATGTTTAACGAAACCAGGCAAGACTGTATAAATGTTATCTTCTAAATGTGATTTTCACTATTCTTTAACTAACTGTCCAATTACTCTCCTTTTAGAAATGCTTCTACATGTGGCCTTGCGACTTTACTGCCCTGGTAGCCACAAGCAATCTCTCAAGTCTAATTGTTTTGGAAGAAATTTAATACACGCTAATATTCCTATATTCGTGTAAAACTTGTATTTCCTAAATTTGTTTATTGTTTACTAAATAAATCTATTTTGTTAATACGACTCTGTTTTTTTAAATGTAAAATGTACCTGGTAGGCCAAATGTGGTACAGATGAACTTATTCAGGTTGTTGGTCAATACAGGTAGTGATAAAGAAACATACAAACTACACAATATAAATAAGTATTAAGTGTAGGAGTATAAAAGAAGTAGTGGAATGTGGGTCAGTATAGTCATAGGTTATGCCTTGCCTCGAATTAAAAATCTCACTCCATTTTAAATTTTACCTACAGTTAATTAACATCCCTTATTTACTTCGTTTGTTCTTGGCCGTTGCAATCATGGGAACAGAATAATCTTTATTTTAGGACGCTTCTATATACTATGTTGTATGTCGTTCCATTTGGCACAAATACCACAAATTCTGGGCATTGGACACACGCGAACATGCTACATATAGCAGGCCATGGGAAAAACATGGCTTTTCCAAATGCACCCCTGCTACCTGCAATGTTTGCCTTTGCGCTTTGTTAATAGTAATAGCAAAACTAAGTTTGATTGGAAACTGGAGTCTTTTGAATTGAAATGGTAGGTCAGTTGGGATTATTGGGATTCGCGGTATGATTACACTTTCCCCTCTTCTCACACCTGTTAAAATGGTGGCACTGATTTTATTTTGCCCTAATTGTATAATCCGAAGCCTCGAAATCGGGGTGCATCTAAATTTCGCATAATCCTAACTGGTACACCTAATTTCAATTGTAGTTTATGCGAAGATACACCCGATAGCTCCAGAGAATTTAAAAACTGAGCGGGATATGAAGTGCTCTGTTCTGTGTCCATGATTGTATCTATTGACAAATACTCCTTTATTTCTCCCTGCACCTCTTTCAAAATGTCAGTGTTGATTTTGTTAACGATTTCATTTTTTGGTGCAAGACATGCTCTTGCACACAACCAGTGATCACAATTAAAATTTAGTTGTAAGTCTGGGTAAACTTTAGCAATGAGCTCCACATCATTTTCCACCAAATTACAGAATTTCATGATGATCGGTCGAGTAGTTTCGACATGAAAGCGTAACAAACAAACAAACTCACATTCGCATTTATAATATTAGTTAGAATTTTAAGATAGATGTGCCTAAAATAACTCTAGAACAGATTTTAATACGGGATATCAAATTTTCATTTCATGTTGATATCAGTAGGCTGAGTTGTAATGCCGGACGACCGTCTAAAAGTTAATTTTTTCTATCCCTCGGGAACAGTACTTTTTTTTCTGGATGAAAGGTACTTTATATCCTTTTCTTTACCCCTCGGGAACAGTACTTTTTTTTGGATGAAAGGTACCTTATGTCCTTTTCTGTACCCATGACAACGTGTATGCAAAATTTCATGATGATCGGTCTAGTAGTTTAGGTGTGAAAGCGTAACAAACAAACAATCAAACAAACAATCTAACTCACATTCGCATTTATAATATTAGTTAGGATTATACAATACAGAGTATGCATTATTTATAACCGTCCTCCACACAAACCAGTCTCATAGTATTAATCAGGAAGTCACTCTCATTCGGCCTATTATTATAGGCTAAATTCAAAGAATCGAGCTGAATCAACAGTTTCAGTTCACAGGGCTTTCAACATTTTAGCACACTATACGGACTTATAATAGTGACTATAAAATCTGTTTACTGAATTATAATACCATATTTCCTTACTTTTCATGAACCATACATAATTATTCATAGATAGTAAAAACAAAGAAGAAGAAAGAGGAGAAGATAGACTGAACAGCCAAATTATTCACACTACTACAGTAACTGTTGTCCCCCTTTGCATTATTTCTCACTATTTTGTTTTTTTCTTTCATTGTAAATCCAAGAAATCCTGTTACATCAAACAAATGTGACTAAAAATTTTAAAATATATAATATTAAATATAAAAATATGTTCATTCTAAATACATATATTAAAACAGATTAAGATCAATCTTACAATTGAACCCAATATACTTTTAGGATATTCCGTAATAATTTATATTTTAGGGAGTCTCTTAAAAATTTAAAACCAGTTACATAAAAATATAGAGGGGTGTCTTGAAATAAAAAATAGAATGTTATATTCTTAATATAAGATAATTACGCTTAATGTGATTTTGAGCCTGTAGTAATAGGATGTGATTGAGTTATAAAGAACTACTCCAGGATTTACCTAGAGAGAGAAGAGGAAAACCAAACTACAATGCATCAACCACAGTGAGACGAGTCGAGAATGGGAAAATGCCTTTGTTTTTATTATTCTTTCTTCTACTGTTCCTCCTCTGTTAATCTGTTAACTATCGATATACTGTGGGTCTTGGTTGAGGGTAGTACCGGGTTGAGGTTGGATATCATGGGTTTGAGACAGATTCTCACCATTGTGGCAACCACCCCTATCTGGACAAGACAGAGGCTTCTTTCCCCTTCCTGTGGGATTTTCCTCACCTGAAAATCCTCACAGTGTGGCTACTCATAGTGACAGACCTCTGGACAACATCCAATGGGTTCCCCAAATGGTTGGTTAGATCTCTGTAGAGGTCGTCTGTTTGTGGGTGACTGTGTTGGAGACTCCTTTGTTCTCGTCGCAATAGGCGGTTGGTAGTTGATACCTTCCAGGAAAGATGGTCAGTCCCCCTCTACGAGGTCTCTATTGAGCAATATAGGTTGAAAGCTTTTTAGGTGATTCCTTAGGGTATTGCCTTACCTCCGAGGAAGTTTTAACTCCCTCGCGTGTAGTCCAGCACGCACAGAAGGCAGAGCCAACTCCTCCTGCTGATGGAGGTCTGGCCAAGACAGTATAGCTTTCCTAGCTGTCCGGTGATGACGGGGATCATTGGCAGGAATGGGGTCACCGGTTCTCATATTGCTCATTGTGCGCCTTTACGTGCGTGGCTAAACACAGCTATGACGTTTTAGAAGAGCCTTGAGAGAGGTCTTTGCTCCTCATACATTGGCTGCCGAGCACTACATGGCAAGTGAATCTAGGGATGGGAAAAGCTGCTCCTTTAGTGGAGCAGGAGCAATATGTTACTGCTCTACCACTGGAACTGTTCCTTTTACCTGCTCCTTTTTGTCACAGTTACTATATTCAAACCTACTGCCAGCTTAGTTTTTTTAGCATCGCATATACTGTACGTTCGGGTCATACGCATACATGCTAATTACGCTAATATTGATTTAAAAGGAAGTGCACCCTCATTTGTTTGGAATTATAGTTGAAGACGTTTAGGAAAAACACCCTCAGTGCATCCAACTGGATTCGAATCTCAATCTCCTTGTCATTGGCAGTCCAGTCTATTGCGAGAGTGAGGCCATAGACCCGAGGTTTTAAAATTTTGGCTATCGCGGGCCATATGGGTTTAAAAAAATTGTTTGGATTATTTGAAAAAAAGGTTCAATTTTATATTTCTCATGTAGTAATTTGTTATCAAGTCCATTTTTGGGAACAAATTTTTTGTTAGCTAAATGTTTTGTGGGCTAGATAAAACCAGTAAATGGACCGAAGGTTACTGACCCTTGCCTTAAATAATTTTATCACCAAGAGGGTCCCTTCAATGTTAATCATCAACGTAACAATTTATTGTGAGAATACATCCCATACTGTGTTTATGTTGTGGAAATAGTGCTTTGTATTACAAAAGCTTTCCCCTTCAAAACTCATTTGTGACTCCCCAAACCAATTCTAAACTAGGCCAATAATAGATAGTAAGGTTGCCCCAGACCTGATCTCAGCGCTGTGATAAGAACATAAAGTATCCACTTCCTTTCCGGTGTCCTACTGATCCAAAATATCTCCGGAGCATAAAGCAACAAGGTTGCCCCAAAACTGTTACAGCACTGCCTGTGACAGAGTTGCAGAGCAAGGCGTCTTTGTACCTACCTGTTCCAGGAATATCTGTGACAAAGAGAAGAGGACAAATGCCAAGCACCGATAAAAACTTCTAATATGTAACTATTTTGCTCTGCCATCTACCGTAAAATATTGTAACGATGCAGCCTTGACCGAGAGAAAAAAATAGAAGCTCGAAGAAAACTCATGTGCATACAAAAATAGGTGGAACGTTTCAAACAAACCAGTGACAAAAAGAAACAGCTCCTTTCGTCTGTCAGGAGCAGGCTTTGAATGATACGTCAAAGGAGTAGTGACTAAGGAGCAGGTTGTGATTTCACAACCCATCCCTAAGTTGATCCCACTTTGAAAAGTCTTGGACTTACATAAGGTGTCTGTCTAGAAACTAGCGCTGACCTTTATGTAAGTCTAGTTTTATAATTGGTTTTTAAGATTAATTGAGCCTCTTTCATTGATGGGTACACAGTTTTACTTAATGTTTGACTGATTAAATCTAATTCACCAGTGGCGGGATATTAGGGTTTGGAACCCGGATGTGTTACTAAAGGAATATTTATTCTAAAATCAATTTTTCTCATTCCTTCACACTAGCCGGATGTTATAATACGAAGGGGGGAAAATAATTTTAAAATATAACGACAAAGTATATATTATATTTTATTTTAAACAATACATGTCCATAGGTTGTAAGACACGGTGCTAAAAAAGAATGGATCCTCTACAAGTATAGACAGCTCAATTAATAATTATACTTAACTTTCATTTCTTTAATGTTGGATTACGTATGTATGAACCAAAATGAATAATATATTAACTATATAGATTAATATATTAATAGGTATTCTTAAACCATACTTGGATAAATGTATTAAATAAGAATTAAATATATATTTTAAGCAAAGTGTTTACTCAAAATGAAATTTTGTCATCTAATGCAACAATTTTTAGAAAAATCTAATGTATTAAAGATTTCATATTTGGAATGTTAGACGTACTTGAGGAGATTTATTAGTTTAAATAAATATTATTTCAATAAACCTTCAACTAATAGCGTAAATATCTGCCAAATAAATGCAATATTCAATTAATTATTTTGTATACTTAAACGTGTGTAATAAATGGGGGAATAAAATCAATTAATGCCGACGTCTTTTGACTTTATAGAGGTACTTCACTTTGTAATAATTAAAACGCTAGCCTGATAAGAAATGTCTTTACGCCATCGTAAGGGTGATATTATTTTAATAATTAATTATATTATTTTATAAATTAAAAGTTCTGGTGTCTTTTTTTATAGTCTTTTATTTTAATTTTAAATGAATAAACTGTTTACTTTTAGCTAGATATCACACGCATTTTATATTTTGATAAAAGTCCGACTATTGCGTTAAATGGATCTTAGCTATACGTCTTCTTGTCGAGAAGGAAGGATCACCAGCAGTGAGGAGATGTGCGCATTTCAAGGGGTATATCAAGCGACATTTCCTTCTCGAAGCTTCCTAGAAGAAAAGGGGTGAGGTCATTCAGGTGCGTCTCTTTCCACGGAAAGTGCGTTGTCTTTTTAAATAGAGACGTAGAAGGATTTCACCACACCTTATAACTCGACAGTTCTACACAAATAAATCTTACTACCCGCTCAAATATTAAATATCGTAATTTTGAATATAGATTTAAATAATAACATATTGATATGTATAATTACATATCATTACAGTTACCCCCCTAATTGCTGGAAAGATTGAACGTGTGTGATATCTAACAGCAATTACATAATGTACAAGTTTCTTATAAATACACTTAAAATTGAATATACAGAACAAAATTATTTTAAAGTACAATTGTTGAGTTAAGGTTTGTCCTCTGCCATATTTTCTCTCTTGAAATTCCTTGTTACATACAACAAATAGAAAAGTATATATATTTTTTTATACATCATTATTCAGAAAATCTTAGTTTTAAAATATTCAACTAAAATTATATTTTATTAACTTAATACAATCTATTTGACATATTTAATGTAATATGTTATACAATGTAGATAACACTTAATTTAATTGTTTTAATACAATGCCATTATATTAAACATTTTATTAATACACAACGTTTTAAATTATCTATCTCAATATTCATTGATCGCTCCTCCTTAATATCGTGGTTATTATCCATTGTTCTTTAACAATGTTTTAATCAAATCAATTTGATTTTAATTAAGTTAACTTTATTTTATTTTTTTAATAGGACTTTAATTAAATCAGTCTTTGCTCCAGCTATTTTTTTATTTTATAGGCCCAAGACAAAATATTTGACATTCTCCTTTACTTAACCGTTGAATACTTTTATCTAGTTTTGTTATTAACTATATTGTTTTAATTTGTTTACGAAACACACCAGAAAATCTCATCAGACAACTTTAATTCCTTCCCTGGTATAGGTTCAAACAAAATGAATTACGTCGACTATTATATTACCTTTCTTCAGTGATGAAGACTCACATAAATAGATTTTATGGGGCAATTCCTCCCATATATATCTATATTTTTATTTATTTTGAACGACTTAACTCACCTTAATTATATTGGATCAACGATGGAGCTCACCTTATTTGGTGCAATTAGGATCAACGATGGAGCTCACCTTATTTGGTGCAATTAGGATCAACGACGAATTCTTCACCTTCAACTGGTGTATCTTACACGAAGACTAGATATTAAACCTACGACTATAATTCATATCATTGCATAACTACCTATCCATACCAAGCGAATTTAAAACATACCCTCCTTTTCTTTAGACATCTTGCATTTATCATGGTACTTTACCATGAACGATCATTACTGGATGTCGTAAACAAATATATTTAATTCATATCGATCATTTAGATCGGTCAAAAAAAATTTTTTTTTAACTCTGTATCAAAGATTCTTAATACTAGTTCATTTCTTTGGCCTATAAAATTTCTTGCAAATTTTAACATTTTTAATGTTTTGTAATATGTTCATACCTTGACCCTTGTTTGATACTGCATTTAAATTCTATCTTTAAAATTTCCCGACTGTTACTGATGAGTCGATCTTTTGAATATCATTACTTTTAAGGCACTTTTAATGAATTACATACACTACTTTTCTATGATAAACCCTTGATAAATTATTATTATTTATCTAAACACAGCTTGTCTAGTAAAGATGACACACTTAATATAATAACATTGAAATGCTTCCTTGTTAATACATTATTAATACAACACCAATAATTCCATTTTAATCATTCTTGCTTAACACATTGGTAGTACAACACATAATTCAATATTAATCATCTTTGCTTAATATAATATACAGAATACATAGAATTTAATATTCATAGAACCTTGAACTAATTTATTTATTATCCTTATCTCATTAAAATTATACTTAAAGTTTTACAAAATTTATGATTTAATTCAAGACATGTACATAGAAAAAACTATCTTCTATTACAATATAGTCAAATAAAGAGATATGTGAGAGAGGGAGAAAAAGAAGGGAGCTTATCTTTGTTATTTTCATGTAGAAAAATGCTACCAGCCTTACTGCCCATTATAGTTGTTTACTTGAAACATTTCTTTGTCAAAGAAATCCTTTTCTCTGAGAATTGAATATGATGGACAAGGGTTATTCTCCATCTTTTTTTTTGTAACAATATATTTTCTTAGAAAATATTCGTCGTATTTTTTTAGTAACTACTAACTAACGTTGATATACATTCAACGCTACAAACCTGCGTAGGATTTCTAGTAACTACAAACCTAAGTCGCATTTAGTTACAAGGTATATGTATTTCTTCTTTGTGTACAGACCTAGGGTTCAATTCTGAACACCTATTACATATTAAAATTATATGATATGAAAATCTCTTTATTTTGACATAACAATGAAATTTGCCAGGTGATTATGGAATCAATGGACAACATTAATATATATATTAATATTGATTCGCTCATTTTTTATAATAAGGTCTTAATTCAGTCAAATTGTAGTTACCTTTTATTTGTAACGTAACTGGGTCTCGCACTAGATAAACATTATGACCAATTTGTTTTATAACCTCAAAAGGTCCCTTGAATAAAATAAATAATTTCTTTATCTCTTTATTCAGGCTGGACGATTGTTTATGTGATTTTACCAATACTAGTTGCCCTATTTCATATTTGATAGGCTTAGATATCTTTTTATTATGATATTGAGTTCGTCTTTCTGCTGCACTTCTTAAATTTTCTATAGCCAAGTAAAGTTTTGTTTCTCTAACCGGTTCTGTCCTAGGTGGAAAATTAAATATTTCTTCTAGTTTTCTACTAGGTCTAATCCCTTTCATTAGCTCTAGTGGCGTATATCCGGTACTTTCATGAGTTACACTATTTAAACAATCTTCTATTCTTGTAACATGGGACGCCCATGAGGCATGGTTCTGGTGGCAGAAGAGTCTTAAGAATCGTCCAATCTCTCTATTAGCCCTTTCCACACCATTACTTTGAGGGTGATATATAGAGGTGTATTTTACAACTATCCCTTCTTTTGCCATAGCTTCACGCCACTTTTTTCCTACAAACTGTGAGCCATGATCTGATACTATTGTTTGTGGTTTACCTACATCATTAAAATAGCTTTTGATTATTTTATTGGTAATAATAGTTGCAGTAGCCCTTCTGATCGAATATAGTTTTATATATTTGGTACAGATGTCTAAAACGACGAAAATAAATTTCACACCCCTAACACTGGAAGGGAGTGGGCCGAATAGATCAACAAATACTAGTTTTAGTGGCTCGTCTGTCAATATATTTTTCATCAAACCCTCATATTTGACATTTGGAATTTTACTTTTTTGGCATATATCACAACTACGCAATTCTTTTGCAATTGACTTGTACATTTGTGGAAAATTACATGATTCTTGTAATACCTTTTGACACTTTTTAACTCCCACGTGTCCATATTGCTGATGACAACTATCAATTACTACCTCAATTAATTTTTTAGGAATACAGATGGTCCAAATGTTTGTTGACAAGGTTCTTTTAAATAATAAATTATCATGAATTTGGTATCGATCTTGAATTTCTATTTTGGGGCTATTTTTTTCTAATTCTTCAAACACCAACTTAAGTCTAGGGTCCTCTTTTTGTAGGGTTGGCAATTCCTGTTTGATTTTCCTATCCTGTTCACTACTGGTATTTTTTCTTTGTGCTAATATCTTAAACTCTGAATCAGTGGCGTGTTTAACCACTCCTTGTGCTGGATACCGTGAAATTGTATCTGGTACAGTGTGCTCAACACCTGGGACGTATTGAATATTCAAATTGTATTCTTGAAGTAATAAGATCCATCGAGTTAATCTACCATGCAAAAGTTTACATTTATTTATAAAAATAAGAGCCTTATGATCAGTATATAAATTTGTGGGTCTCCCATAAATATAAATTCGGAATTGTTGGCATGCAAATACTATTGCTAATAGTTCCTTTTCTGTGATTGTGTAGTTTAGTTCAGGGCCGTTTAGCACCCTAATAGCAAAGGCTATTGGTCTGTGATCACCCTGTTCGTCTAGTTGAAAGAGCTCAGCTCCTATTGCTTCTCCTGATGCATCTGTTGCAACGCACATTGGTTTACTTAAATCAGGGTGTTTTAACATCACGGTATTAATGAATTGTTGTTTTATCCTTAGCATTGCAGCATCCTCTACCTCTTCCCAGAACCATTCTTCCTTCTTTCTAATTAATCGTAACAAGGGGTATACAAGATCAGAGTGATGTTTAGTAAATTTTCTAAAGTAATTTATCAGTCCTAAAAATGCCTGAAGTTGTTTCTTATTCCTTGGTGTAGGAAATTCTCTAATTGCTTTTTTTTTTTTGCTGGGTCTGCAGAAATCCCACCTGCGGAGATTACGTGACCTAGGAAATTGACTTCTTTGCATAAAATTGATGACTTATGTAGATTAACAGTCATTCCCCCTTCCTGAAGTTTTTTTAATACCATACTAAGTTGTTCTATATGCTCTTTGTATGTTTTTGATGCTATTAAAATATCGTCTACATATAAGGTTACAAAATTAAGTACTTCTTCTCCCAGGACGGCTTCTAACCCTCTTATAAATTTACTGGTTGAGACGCATAATCCAAATGGCATTCTTTTAAAGCAATACGTTCTTCCATTATACATAAATGACGTATACTTTCGTGATTTCTGTTCTAATTCAATTTGCCAGAACGATGATACAAGGTCTAGTGAGGTTAAGTACTGACATCCATCAAATTTCTGTATTAATTCACTGGCAGGGGCAGGGGTTTCATTATCATTTACCAGGATTTGATTTACTCGTCTAGCGTCTAAACATAGCCTAACCCCCCATCTTTTTTGTTTACAACCATTATTGGATTTATTATCTCTGAGCTACACCGCTCAATAATGTCCCAGTTCATCATGTGATTTAAAGTCTCTTCTACGGCCTGCCGTTGACTGTATGGTACAGGATACGATTTACAGTTAAAGGGTTCTTGGTTTGACACCTGTAATTGACATTTATAAAATTTGATTAGCCCTGTTTTTTTAGAAAATATATCTTTAAACTTCCACATCACTTCAAGTAATTTCTGTTTGCGTTCAATAGGAATTTCTACCATCTGGCCTATTTTTTCTTCTATTTCCCCCCAAGGTATCTTTGGGTCATTTATGGTTGTTTGTCTAATCTCTACATTCTTTCTAATTATCAAAGAGCTATTATCATTTTTATTAACCACTCCTGTTATATGCATACATAACAAATTCGATTCTGACTCTCCTACAAATGGAACATTTGTATCATAGGGTTCTTTATTAATTGATATTTGCTTACTTTGAAAATTAACTACTGCATTTAGGCTGACCATCCAATCTGCACCTAAAATTGCTGAGACGTTAAGACCTTCTATAACCAAGAATATAATAGTCATTTCATTTCCCCCTATCTCTACATCCAATAATATCTGTCTTTTTACCTTTTAATTTTTAGCTCCTGTTGCGCACATAATAGTTACATTACTCACAGGGAGTGTGGGAATAGCTTCTTTGGGATTCTGTTTACACAACTGTTCATAGTATTCCCCTGAAATGGCTGTTATTTCAGATCCAGTATCTATGAGAAACTTTATAGTTCTTCCATTAATTTTACCTTCTATTTCAGGTGAGACGGCTTTGCTATGTTTTTTTATATTCATTGCCTTCAAAAAGTAAATCTTCTTTTGGGTCACCCTGTAAAATACTATTTATTTTCAAATCACCACAAATATTTTTTTGACAGTTTTCTAAAGTATCGGCCCTTTCTCTAACTTGAGTGGATGTCATTGTCGGGCAACTCAATAACTTGTCTGACCATTTTTTTGTAAGTTTTGTCCCGGTTCTTCATGAACAATGACATGGGTTTTTAGTGGGTGTGGTTCTATTTTTTCAAGGTCTGTGTTCATCAGCTGATTTCTTTGTTGACTAACGTTACCCTTGTGTTCTTTTCTTTGGATTAAGTTTATTCTATCCCCTGGTGGTCTAGAAAAATCTCCCTTGTAATAAGGATTAGAATAATTTCCCTTTTGATTAGGATTAGTGTAATTAGGATTAAAATTGTTTCCTTGATTTTTGGAATTTTCCCAAGTTCGATTTCTCGACTTCTGGTTCGATCTCTGGATAGGTCGTGCCTGGTTATGTCTACTCTCCCTATTTAAATAGTTTCCACCATTTTGAAATGAGCTATCTTGCATGTGTGGTTTCGACCTTTCTCTCCTAGAGCGCTCATCAAATATTTCTAGAATTTCTCTAATTTCAACGCTAGTTTTTACTCTAGCAGCTATAAGAGCATCTTGTATTTCACGTGGGAAGTGATGTAATAACTGATTTACTAATCTTTCCTCGTCAATAGGGATGTCCAAATTCCCTGCCTGCATGGCATATCTATTGTAATAGTCACACATAGGCCCTCGATGTGGATCATACCGGCCTGTAAAAATATCATTTACTAATTTGTCCTGCTTATACACGGACCAAAATCTTTTACGAAAAGGTATCTTTATTGCTTCATATGATGTATATTCAGCCTCGTGATTATTCAGCCACACTTCAGCGTCACCTACTAACTTTGAATTAAAAACTGCTATTTTTTGTGCTTCGGTGAGCTTACTATTTTCAAAAAGTCTATCCATCTTTTTCAAAAATTGTACAGCATGCACCCTATCATTATTTCCACTGAAGTTGGGTACAGATTCCATTAATTGATTCTGTATGCCTGTACTGGGTAATACTAAGGCACCAGTGGTAATTAGTGTCCCTTTTTCTACTACCTCGTCATATTTTGACTTAGCCTGTTCTAATTGTTGTCGCATTTGTTTGACTATTTGTGACGTCTTGTCCACAGTCTCAGTCAGGTTGTCCTTAAATTTGTCCAATTGGTGGTCAACTATTTCCTTTTTGTACATATCTGGTACAGTGTGTCCATCAAAGAGGTCATTTTGGAATTTCACTATATATTTGTTGCTCTTTTTCAACAGTCGCAAACCGTTCTTTTAAATTTTGCACCTGTTCTAGAATTTCATTTTTATTTTTTTCGCAACTTTCCTGAGTATTTTTTACCTTAGAATTTAAAGAATCCTGTCTAAACTTCAATTTTTTCTTTGCATTTTTGAGTTCTTTTATCTGCTCATTCGTCTGCTTTTCTGACTTACTACAGTCTTCCATAATTGTCTGTAGTTCGTCCCTTACCTGCATTTGGTCACCTTTAGTCTGTTGTTGTACTTTCTGTAATTTTGTGTCAAAGTCATTTTGTACTTCTTGAAATTTACTCTGTAATTCTTGTTCTAACCTGTTGAATTGTCCATTTACGTCCTTAAATTTTTCATCAAACTTAATGTTTAGTTTCTAATTATTTTCTCGTAGCTCCTGGCTAGTTTTTTGTAGCTCCTGACTATTTTTGTCGAACCTTTCATCTATTTTCTGACCATTTTGATCTATTTTCTGACTCAACTTTTCACTACTCTCTTTCATTTGCTGCACTAACTGCATTAATACTGCATTAAGGTCATTTGCTGAGGTGGTTTGTTGAGCTATACCTTCTACCTTTGAAACATTCTCCACCCCCTTTAGGTCTTCTTCTTTATGAGCTATTGGTTCAATTACCTTCTTAATTTGTTGTTCACTTTGTTCCTGATCAGATAGTTCTAAACAAGAATGTTCTTTTACTATTGGTTGGGAATATTGTGCTAGGGGAAGGTTATCATCACTGCTACTACTGTCTGTTTCTTCCATATTTAATGCAATTTTGTTGTTGTTGATGACTTACATAAGATTCTCCCTGCGTACTTCACCTGAAGTCTAGAAGCTCTGACCTTCTTGTGAAGCTACCTGATTTGGAAGTTCTCCCTTTGAAGTCACCTGGTTTGGAACTTCTTCTTCCGACGTCGCCTGCTTTGGAACTTCTTCTTCTTAAGTCACCTGGTTTGTTGTTGTTGTTTTTTGTTTTTAAAGTACTTAAGCTGTTTGTGGCACTTTCACTGTTCTTTGAGCACTCACTTTCACTTTATAGGGTTGTGAACTGAATTTATGTATATATTATATATATTTTTTTTTTTTAACTCAGATTATCAGGCCCTCCACGTTGGGAAGCCATTATTGTAATGGTTAAAACGCTAGCCTGATAAGAAATGTCTTTACGCCATCGTAAGGGTGATATTATTTTAATAATTAATTATATTATTTTATAAATTAAAAGTTCTGGTGTCTTTTTTTATAGTCTTTTATTTTAATTTTAAATGAATAAACTGTTTACTTTTAGCTAGATATCACACGCATTTTTTATTTTGATAAAAGTCCGACTATTGCGTTAAATGGATCTTAGCTATACGTCTTCTTGTCAAGAAGGAAGGATCACCAGCAGTGAGGAGATGTGCGCATTTCAAGGGGTATATCAAGCGACATTTCCTTCTCGAAGCTTCCTAGAAGAAAAGGGGTGAGGTCATCCAGGTGCGTCTCTTTCCACGGAAAGTGCGTTGTCTTTTTAAATAGAGACGTAGAAGGATTTCACCACACCTTACAACTCAACAGTTCTACACAAATAAATCTTACTACCCGCTCGAATATTAAATATCGTAATTTTGAATATAGATTTAAATAATAACATATTGATATGTATAATTACATATCATTACAATTTACATCAATATTCAATCTGAAACTCGTGAAAACTGATGAGAGCTGATTAGCTTAATATTTTGAGCTTGGATTTTGAAAATATATCTTATACAACTCCGCAATAGCCGAAACAGAACGGCTTGGTCAAAGTAGAGCAGACAACTAACTCACCCCTTTTCCCTCCAAGTTACAAGCTGTTTGTCCTTGAAACCATAAATCTAACGCCAGTGGTTTTGGCATGTTTGTGAAGCTTATCGCCATGACACATCACCATCTCTCTTTAGGGATTGTCACCTGGCTCTCCACCGTTTTCAAGTCGGTGTAGCAAGTGCGACATTGATGAAAGGATATTTTTCAGTATGGCATTTAATGTTCTTAGGAATGTGTGAAATGTAATAGTAGTGGAGAGAAAAATGTTATTATTTTAAGAAATTTGCCCCACAAAATCTTAAAGATGACAAAAGATATGTAAAGGGCAAAAAAAAATAAACATTCCAAGGCAATGAAATGCTTTTACGAAAAAATCGAGAAAGCCCAAACCACTAATAAGTTGGTGAAATGACTTTAAACCTATATTATGTTATTGAATTTAAATAAATAAATTTTTTGAAAATTCTTTAGAAATTTGGAACCAAATCTGGACCCTCCAACTTAGCACGCCTATATCTTATCACTGAGCTATCTATGGCTAATCCTGTGTTAGGGTAATTAACACACATATTTTAAGGGTTATTCGGTAATAGATGTGTAAAATCATCGGCCATTTAATAACATTCTGAAACACACTCCATCTTTGCTCTATGATAGCTTTATGCTGCCGTTTGAATAATTATTATTAATTTTAAATGGTTTCTTGAATATAATTTTTAGCAAATAAAGGAGCCATGATTTGCCACACGTCTTTCACCAACTCTGCTTTAAAGTATCACTGATAAGTACTTCTTAGCATTAAACAAATACTGAGTAGATAACTAGCTCACTAGTGCACCAAGCACAAGGGTCTAGATTCGATTACCATGTACACTACAATAATAATGTTTCAACTATATTGAGAAATAATTAAGTGCGCTCTTGTTAACGTATTTATGAGTTCAAAAATATTAAGCTCTTGTATTGTTATAACATTATTATTTAGGTCTTTATGTTTAAAAATCCGTCAATGCAGAATTATTTCATCTCTTAATGGCTCTACTCTCCATAATATATTACTACTGTGGTCGCCCCCTCGGTACAGCCTAACCTTGGAGATGATGACGAGATGTGTGAGGAATTCGTAAACAACCTTGTTATTGTCAAGTAGCCGGCAGCAAAAAAAAATCTATACTCTATAGTAGCTTAACTTGACACGTTAGTTGCACCTTCTTGATTTTTGATGTGTGATAATTGATTGTGCTAATTGATTATTGATTATTGATGTATGCTAATTGATTGTGGGGGATGGACAAGCGAGATTTGGACTCAGACCTCCAGAACGAAGAATAAGTTCCGTGACGCTTTAGACCATGCACACCACATTTGCGAGAGTGAGGCACGAACACGATATCTTGCGAGGGGGCTAGCACACGTCACTACGGGGAAACATGCAGTCCGCGGCGTCGTGCGCTCAGGTTAGTTCATGTAACTTAACTTTGTAACCTGGTGGTAGCGTATAATAAAACACAGATAATACAAGTATATATTTATTTATTATACATTTTTACAGGAATGACGCATATATTCGTTTATACGTTTTTCTACAGTGTCTCTTAGATGTGTTAGTAAAATTGTTTTCAGTTCACAATCCAGCATGTAATAAACCAAACCGATGACTTGGCGCGTATAGTAGGTAGCACTGAGGATATCCAGGTTTCTGATGTGCGTTTCCACCGAGGCTGCTCGAGATCGACGACATCCGCCGATTCGTTGCACACATCTACGACGAGTGTGTCGATCAGATCGTTGCAATAGCGTGCGACGGGTGTCGACCACACGTCCCGTCGGTCGACGGTGACGTCGATGAGGTCCCACACGTCACAAAGACGCGCCCAGCTAGGTGCTAGATAGGCGACCCGTTTGAGTCCGGCGTCTTGTTTCTCACTGATGACGACCATACGGTCACCGCACATGCGTCTCAGAGAGATTTCGTGATTAGTCAGACTAATCTTCTGAGGAGGTTGCGTGTTGTGGAAAAACTTTGATATGACCGACTTGTAGCTGCCCAGTTCTTGCCACTCTGTACGGTTTAACACGGAACAGTTCCCGCCGCATTTTCCTAGCTGGACATAGGGCGTAAAGTTTTTCTTGACACTCATACCGACGATGACTCACTTGGCGTCGACTCCATCCAGCGGGAACAATGTGTTGAAAATACTAGTGAAGGCGAGTGGTTTCTCAGGCTTTGCTTTGCTACCGCAAACGTCTTGACCTTCCATGATGTTCGGTGGTTATGGCTGGCACGCCGTCTGGATGCCCCTTTTATAGGCGCACGCCGATTGGACGAACCCCCTCATGGGGCGTCAGGACCCTAGCGTCTTGAAAAATGTGTTGTAATATCTCACCACTTTAGCGTCGTTGTCTGCACGATCGGTGGGCGAGAAAAGGAAGAGGAAAGTTTTCATCGGAATGTTCTGGGCGCGATATAGAAGGTACATGAGACAGTATTGGCCGCAAACGTCTGAAGCGATGCTTTGAAGTTGTATCGTGTTATACGACGTGCGAAAAGTATTTTTGAGTATAAATGCCAGATGTGACTTTATACGCGGTGGAAAACCATAACTGTCAAAGTATTCTACCACGCCGTTCTTGTCGATAAAGATGGCGACTCAATGCGTCCAAGGTTTGGTGTGTGGATCGGTGTTGATGACTAGAGCGGCAGGTCAAGCTATTCTTGCGGGTAGATGATCAGCAGGGAAAACACCCGACCGTACAGAACGGAACCACGGACTTGTTTTCAGCGCACGTCTTATGGTGTGCGTGTCCATCTTCAGTCATCAGGTCTCGAAGTCCCCAGACGATAGAGGCAGAGCAGAAATCCCATAAAGAACTATGTGCCATGCACATGGTGCGACCCAATTTAAGTTTTTTCAGTGACGAACAACCTCTGTCGTACAGATCTACGATGGGTGTAGAGTTGTATTTGACTAGAAACTTTTTCTTTTTCACCCCTTGACGTAGACGGTATCTGCACGCGCTGTGGCACGGGAGATGAGGGATACGAGCAGGCTGTAATCCACATCACCGCTATCCCATATGTTACCACGCAGATTGTTGACTATATAGTCGGCTTTCTTTCTGGCATCGGTGGAAAGTTCTTCGATAGCGTATGGAGGTTTTAACACCCAATGTTGAAGTAATGTGCCGCATACAGATAAAACACTCAGTTCCTTGACGATAAACTCGTTGTCGTCGTCGATGAAGCTCTGGAATTCCACAATGACGTCCATAGCTTAAATGAAGGGGTAAGGGGCGGGAAGCCGTTTATATTAACTTCCATAATACGTCACGACGTTTCTGTCCTTGTCGATGGTGATGATGTTGGCAAACTCCCCGTACACGATACAGTTGACGGTTTCAACGAGAGCCCGGGTGAAGCTCACTTCGATGCTCAAAGAACCGTGTCTCGTCAAATTCCAATGTGATGTCATGTGGGCCGACAGATTAGGCGTGAGATCGAAAGCCATGAGATGATATCCCTTAGGGAAGTCTTCTCGTGTGATGTCGCTACCCTCGTTCATGAAATGGATACCCGTTCCGGAAAACAGGGTGTGGTAGGACATGACATAGTGTCCGTTTAAAAATCGGGCTGTAACGGTTTCGACGGTACTTGTTCCCCGTCCACGTACAGCGAGAAATGGTTCATGCCGTAGGTTTGAAAGTTGAACGGGTTCTTGGTGGCGTCTCCGTTGAACGCTGCGTTCGACACAAATCCCACGATGCACCATTTGGGTAACTGGCCGGTGAATACGTTGTCCAGCGATTTTCCTTGAACGCCCGTAGGAATAGTGAGTGATTTTACTTCCACACGGGTGATGGGATTTTTCGGAACTGAAATTTAATGATTTGGCGTGTGGAAACAGTATAGAAGGTGCTAGTTTGACACGCCTCACTAGAAGGCCGGCTTCAACGATGTGAACCTTAAAGTGAGGGAGTTCAGGGACCACCATAAGACTAAACCCCTCTCTGGAACGGACCAACCTGACTCTGAGTTCGGCGCCGTTCAAAAGGTATTTCTCTTGGTTAAACACGTCCCCGTTTAGATACCTCAAAAGTTCCACCGTCTTACTTTTTGTGGTGAGACTGCGACGGGCCTCAATCCCTTGTTGACAGCGTTAGCCTCCTCAAAGGTTCCGGTGGTGTCTGCGAACCACAGACCACAAGTCAAATGCGTTCTTTTGGCTTTGTTGTTGAAATTGAGCAGCGTCTCAATGTACGCTCTATAGGCATACGTATTGCTGGGTGGTGAGACTAGTTTTTGGTTTAAAAACACGTCCACCTGTGTGAAGAGAGAATGCAGCCAATTTTTGACGGGAGCGATCTGATTCACCTCTGTGGAAGCGCCACCATCGGGTTACATGATGACCGCACTGAGATAGAGCATAGTCTGGGAAAGATCGATATAAAACTCGCCTTGTCCGGTTACGGTAAATTCGATGGGTGAATCATCGGTGAGGGAAGATACAGGTTTGTACTGGAGCCATTGCCCGATTTCAAGACTGGTTTGAGTGGGTGGCACGGAAAAGAGAACGAGTTCACTGCTGGCACACTTGCAGGACTAGGGGTGTAGATACGACATCTCAACTGAAAATATCTTTAGCTTCTTTCTTGATTTTTTACGTCGGGTGACGACCTTAGAATGACGTCGTTGCTTCTTACGACACCCTTTATAGCCTGAGCCGGTCATCAGCGTGTTGATCTTCTGTTCAGCCTTGCGTTTCAGGTTTGTTCCAGCCTCACCGACACGTTGTCGTAGGGCCTCTTTGAAAGGACGCCCTTGATAGGCAACGTCGGAGAGCACGTCGATACCCGTATGAAGCGCCTGTTTTCCGATGGCTTTATCGCCGCTTCTCAGCAACGGTACGAAACTTTTGAAAAAACCACTGAAAAAACTTCTTATCCCATGCCCTATTTGATAGGGAACACCGTGGTAGATCGAAGATATTCCTGTTCCAGCCTGGTTGATGTAGTATCTTTGGTAGGGGCAGTTCATGTTGAGCAGCGTCGTAAATGAAGTTTCACGCACACTTTTCCAAACTCGAAAGGTAAAGGTTCACCAGTGTCTGTTCTTATATTGATTTCCAAGCTTTCAATCTCCCTTCTAAGCACTGGCATGTAGGGCAACGTGTCGTATCTAACTGTCTTATGTATGCCATAGAAATAGTTTAAGTTGTTGATACCGACGATACGTAACAGGGGTGCTACAATGTCACCCACGGGGTAAGGCTCGACGATATCCGTGTAGATGTACATTTGTGAGGGCAGGCCTAGTAGAATGTTGGCGGCGTACGGAGATTTTGGTACTCTGATCAGATTATTCTTAGGATCTAAACCGAGCTTGAGACTTATATGGCTTGATAGAGTCAACAGCTGTATATTTTTTGAAGAAGAGATAACTTCAACTTTTTTGTTGGGGTTTGTGTACTTGAATACAACTCCGTAATCCCCTTTAAAAGCCTCTACTTCGTTTAAAGCTTTGATCAATTCATGGATAGTGCTGTAGTTTCCAGCAGGGATATGATCCTTGAATATTTGTTCCACATTGTTAGGGTCCACCCAGTTGTACCATACAATATTTTGACCCTCTGGGACTGTGGTGAAAGAACACGGATATTGAAATTCGGTGAGAGCGACTTCCCACCACCCCTCGAGTTTAAGACGGTAAGGAAGTTGCGTGGTGAAATTCGTGAGCGTATTTTTCGGGAAATATCCCATAGAGCTGTCGCTCGGCAAAGTGATGTAAAATCGGTCTTTTATGGTAGCGCGCTGACGTAGCTGGAAGGAATCCAGGAATTAAACTTGGCGGGGTAACATTTCCACTGCACGTTTACTTTCTTTCTGGCACCTTTACCCTTGACACGTAGTATTTTATCAACTTTGAAAATTTCGTGGAGACGTACGCGTTGATATTCGGGTTTGTAAGTTCCCCCCACCTCTTCGCTGTCAAGATCGGTGAGTCTGTAGACGACAGGTTGTCGCATCACGACACTGCTGACTTTGAAAATCTCTTCACTCCAATTGCTCTCGTAGCCTTTTTCAAACTGCATTTTAGATTTGCTAATACGTACCGTGTCGCCGACTTTGAGTTTCTGCCTGCTATCGGGGTTTGGATGCCACTTACCGTACAGATTATCTCTGATTTGAAGCACATTGGTTTTTGAACGTCGGCGGGTGCCATCTTGATACTGAAATTCTTGGAGCCGTTGTAAGCGTCGACGAGATCTTAGAGGACGTCCACATACCTATACATGTTGTTATGGGTATAGTAGCGCCACATGCGCCCTTTCAGAGTTCTGTTGAATCGTTCCACGACGCTCGCCTTCACGTCCGGATTATTAGTGGTGTGGTAATGCACGCCTTCTTGCTTGAGAAATTTCCGGACTAGACGTGCCGTGAACTCTGTCCCTTGTCCGTCTGTATACTTAGAGGTTTACGCCCACTTTGCTCGAAAATGTCCTGAAAGGCGTCTCTCACCACACTCCACCTCTTGGACGGAAGCGTCGACGCCCAGGCCATCTTGCTAAATAGGTCGATGACGGTCAGCAAGTACACTGCACCGTCGTTGTATTGGACGAGACTTCGCATATCGTTGAGATCGGCTTGCCAGAGATCGTCAATGTTTGTCACCACATACCGATTACGTGGAAACATTTTAGCACCGGTTTGTGTAGGGTATAAGCGTCCTGCGCACGAAGCCATTCTCTTACTTTGGCGGGATCTTTCTTTGACGCCTTTATGAGCGACGCGCCCCTGCAAACCCTGCAGGATGAGAAAGATCGTAGTAGATGTCTTCCATTAAGCTCGGAAAGGCAGCCACTTGTTTTCGTCCACCCTCTTCTTCTTCTTTGAGCGTTGCGACGGTGTAAGTGGTTGGGGTACGGGCGTCGGATCTCTAATGGGCGCCAAACATTTCGGATTCACAATAAATTTTTTCGGAACGTTTATTATTGCAGCGCCGTGAGAAACTCTCCCCACCCGTCGGTTCACTGTGTCTTCTCGCTCTGACCAGATCGTTGATTAAATCCACGATATTGGATCCGCGGAAAGGCGTATCTTGAATACTCACTTCCCCTTTATCGTCCCAAGAGATGCCGCCTCAAGACTTAATATGTTATTATAAAAGTTCAGCTTTTTTACGTGCCTTTGCCGCTACAGTATTAAGTACGGGAAGTACAGATACTTCAGGGGTGGTGGTGGTGGTGGTATTTTCAGGCGGTGGAGGGTGTTAACTAAAGTGCAGATAGCGCTGCAGCACTTGTTGGTATAGAGTCCATTTAGACTTGTCGTCGAATTTTGAGGCGAGGATTTTTTCCATCTACTTGTCCAGCTCGGAGACCACTAGATTTTTGGCCGACGCCGCTTGTTGGTAGTGTTGTTCGTAACGGTGTAATGCTTCCGGGGACACCAGTATCATCTTTTTCGTGTGTTCCATCATCTACTTGTTGAACAAGAAACCGAGGGCACCGCTGATTAATGGGGCTAAAAGTAACGGTAGGAACGCTCCTCGTTTCTGAACGAGTAGTCGTCTCTTCTTATTCCAGCACTCTCCTCGTTTGACCAGCTTGCGCAACACCTGCTGTGTGCACGTAACTTTGTCTTCTGCGCATATTTCAGCGGCACCCGCCCTTTTAAATTGTTGTAGGCACACTCGCAAACGGCGTCAATCAGTTTCTTGTCAGCCGTTTTTAGCAAGGCGACGCGTTGATGGGGGTTCATGCGATGCATCGCACGTAGCAGAGGGGCCTGCTTCAACACTTTGGGACTCATGGTTATGAACTGATTTGTAATCGGGTAGTGTCGGTGTTTTTATAACTTTTGCGTGGTAGGTACACGCAACACACGTCTTTGGTGCGGGTTCTATATCTGAACCATTCGGGTGTACCTTGTTTGAAATCTAACAAGATAGAGCCGTGGGGAATACTTGTAGCATCGGTGTAAGCCTCTTGTAAAACACGGAGGTTTTCAGGACATACCTGGCATGCAAAGTGTTGAATCTGACCTCTATCTCGGGGATTTTTAAAAAACACGATATAGTGTGCGTTTAAAGAAATGTCTCTTTGGCCCCTGCCCTGGTGGAATATATTTTGTGTAGGGTACATGACGCTAATATTTTGATGGTGGCATCCTTTGGTGAAAAGATCGACGACCACTTCGTTGGCTTCACGCATCAGGTCGTCCAGGATAATCAGCTGCGGAGAGTCGTTACATGTGTCATCTATTTCTGGTAAACCCTTACAGAATATGACTGAGCCGTCTTGTTCGAATCCCGGTTGCCATTAAGCATAATACTACGTGATTTTATCAAATTTAACGTCACATATTGTATCCAAGTTGCGGATAAAGTCGGCTAGAAAATGTGACTTCCCGCAGCCGGAAGGGCCTCTGATGATGGCCGAAAATGGATGTTTAAACTTGTCCATAATGTTTGAGACTGAGCTTATTAGCCAGATGAACTTGTATTTATAGGAGAGGAGGGAGTGGTGGTGTAGACGTTAAAACACAATCATAACAGTTTTTACAATATTTATTTACAATCATAACAGTTTTTTACAATATATATTTATACAAATTGAAAATAGTGGCCCGATACTAAATATAATATATACAAATTTGACTAGAATAAATAATCAGGTAGGTGGAGGATTGTACTGATGGATAAAAAAATATATAAAAAGTATCCCGGGTGCATTAAATAAAATTAAAAAAATATGCTTGTTTTCATGCAGAAAAAAATATGAAAAAACCTAAAATCTTTGAAAAATGGTATGTCAGTGGAACTGTCTAGAGTGAGAGAAAAAAAGATGATTATTCGGCCCGTCTAAATAATCACCTTTTAATCGTGGCGAGCGCGTTTACAAGGACTCTGATACCCAAACGGCAACGTATTAAAGTCATCAATTATACGCCGTTTGGTGTACACCGGCGGGTAAACCTTACTCTGCGAAACGGTACATACAGTCGCAAGACCTTTTCTTATAATTTTGTGCGGTAACTGTATGTACCTTTCCGTGGCCTGTTCGGTGACCATAGCTTTCAGAACGTCAAAATTAACGTCGTTCCAGTTGCCGTAGTTTATAGTGATCCCGCGAACCTAGCACACCGTTTTTGTTTTGGAGGGATCGCCACCGACACAGACCTGGTATGCGTAATTCTTGGACCGCCAGATACAAAGGCGCCGATGTAGCTTCCCGGCCCGTAATCCTGAAGTTCGTCAGTGAGGTCACCTAAAAAGTGTCCGGTTGGTGGACTCTGATAGACGGGACGTTCCGTGAACAGAACGCTATCCGTGTCGTGATACAAAACGCGGTCCCCCAATTGTTCAAGAATGCCGTATAAGTGCAACCTAGCCATAGCAGTCGTGTAGCACGCCACCGCCACACTCGTGTTTGGGATAGGGCGCAACGCGTCACACGAATCCTTGTAATTGAGGAACATAACCTCGTAATTAACATCTATGATGCTGTCCACGGTGATGTACGGATCCGTCAGGTATTTGTGGACGCCCTTATAGTCGTTGACAACGGCTACGTGCGGTAAATCGGGTCTTTGCCCAAACTTTCCCATAGCGAATTTAAAAAGAATTTAGCCAGAGTGCGGAGACCGGCGTTTTTACACACAGAATCTAAATCAAGTTTTACCCCTTCCCTTTCCTCATAATTTTGAATGTAAGCTAACTTTTCCTCTCGTGAGGTACACCCCTCTGGCCATCCATTGGCTTCTTGTTTAATTTTCAAAAAAGTATCGATGTACCCGTGAAACAGCCCGCCAGAACGTGTGTGACGGTCGTAAACAGATACATCGTACTCCCACACTTCGTGCACTGCTTCAACGGTGTAGCCTTTCTCAACGGCTTTCCAGATCTCGTCAATCACCCACACGCCTGTCAACCAGCGATCTTTTTTGTCGTTGTGCCGACGCGTCTTGGTTTTTCTACTCCCCGCATTTCCTACACAAGATGAACATCAACTTGTCGTGCATCCGTGTAGGCAATACGGGCAAGAATAAATCCGCGGAGTGGTCACTGTAACTTTGGCTATGTCTTCTACTCGATCTATAGCGGGACAATCTGGCTCAAAGTGAATTTTGGGGTGGCCGACGGGGTATTTTTTGTACTTGCAAACGTACGGGTAAAACGAACACACATCCAAGTACCTGATCTTCTCTCCACAAGAAAGGTCAGCTTCGTGGAAGAGTTTTATACAATTCGTACGCCCGCCAAAGAATGCATCCCTGGGGCTGAAGGGCTCCTTGGTATACACCTCGTGCCGGAGTAAAAATCGTTGCAAGTCCTTGTGTGTGTGTTTCATCGCGTTAAACGTACACTCCCACATCTCTACGGCCACGTAGCCTGCGTTCTTAAACTTTTCCACGCAGGCAATGCTCGCTTCATAACACGTCTCCATGGTCTCGTGGCGGCTGTTTTTGATAGGGGTGGTCCTGTCCGGATAACAGAGAGGGCACCCATGCCAATAACAGCCCCGAAACAGGAAGACGGTTGTGGTATCTCCAGCTTTAACAAAGCCGTCTACATGTCGCCCTATCACGTATTCCTCGCGGCCGTCACCCACATGAAGGATAGAGACACCGCGTTGATGGGCCTCCCAGCAGAGCCATTGTACGGCTACGTGCGACTGTTGGTCCGCGCACAGGTAGCCACCGTTAGGGACAATACCGACGGTATTCTCCTTAAGATGGCTTCGGCGGTAAACAAACATGGCCGCTCCAGTGATAGTACACGCCTCTCTGAAAGGATCCACCTTTGCTTTCTCCACGAGTATGTCTCTAAACTCTAGGCAGACCTTCCGTAGGACCTCTACGTCCTTCACGCAATACAGTTCCAGCTCGCGGTTACAATCAAAAACGAAATTTTCTTTAACCAATGCGTTATACCACTTTTCAAAGCGCTCCTTTCCCTCGACCGACATCTCGCCAACGCCGTAGTCCTCCTTTGGCGGCAAGGGTCCCCTATCCTTCTCGTTTTCTTTTTTGTTGAAAAAATGGGGAAAATGTCCCTTGGCCAAAGACTCGTCCAAGCCGAACATTTTGGGCATCTTGGACAACGACCTGGGAAGAAAGTTCAGCGAGTCAATAAAATGGAGCGGGCCGTAACGTATGGATATGATTTTCCCACCGTTCATGATGAGCTCTGAAGTCCATTTTTTCACCTCCATCATATATTTTAAAATGAAATTTCCATCATAGCCCTTGGCATTATGGGCTATGAGGGTGATGTCTTTAAATTTTGAAGCTTTAATTTGCTCTATAAAACAAAAAAATTGGGCCATTGTTGCATCACCCTCGAATATGCGAGTCCTATTGCCCCCGCAATCGGTGCAATGATTGTCATTTTCATCTATATGAAGGCAATATTGCAACACGTCTGAACGACACAAAAGTTAGGTTCGTGCAGGTACGTGTTGACCGCACCTTGAAGAGGCGTTTCTTGTCTGCATTAAAAATCGTAAAATACAAGCATGAAATTGCTCTTTTCCAGCGACGGTTTGGCCGGGGCTTTCTTCATATAACAGAAATTCCCAAAAGGGCGATGGGTCTCGCATACTCTACAAAAAGTCTCATAACACCTGTGTGAAAATTCTGCTCTTTCCAAACTGAAAAATTGCCCACATACCTCGCAAACCTTTTTGACGTCACAGACCGACATGCGACCTCTGCAAAAACCGGGACGTTTATGGTTATCAAAACATGACTGGTTTGTAAACCGACGCCCACAATCCTTACAGGTCACAGATCGGCCTCCACTACAAGCCGGTTTAGCGTAGCACTTTATACACGCGGATTCGCATTTGTGTTTGTTCTTATGATCAAACGGAACACGGCACTTGCGGCAAAAGTACGAGCACTTAAACGCGGCTGTCAAAGATGTTATGACATCAAAATGGTTTTGCTTGTCGCCGTGAAAGTACAAATCAAGGTAGTCCTTAAAGGAATGTTTGGAGGGAGTTGGCCCCTCAAATAGGACCTGTCTCCCCCGACGTTCCCTGAACACGGTGATTTTGTATTCGGTGAGGTATGTTTGAAATTGTTTCAGTTCGGTGAGCCCACCACCTATCAAAAGATTCACACGGGCATGACGGTATAGTTCCTCTGCTTTGTATTTTTGAATAGGACGACCAATTTTGATCTGCTTAAAGGTGTTCACGTCCATGCATCCCGGTTCTCTTTTAACATCACATATAGCCTTAGCAACAACCAATGCACGGGCAAGGCAAAGTGTGTCGCCATTTTGAATAGTAATTATTCCTTTATTATTTCGGCTATACGTGCTAGCGGGAGCGAGTTTATCACATTTATGATTACCCCTCCCGCGCGGCTCTTTAAAGTGGTGTAACTTGATATACAGGGGGGATGAAGTGAGGAACGAATCATTGATTTGTAACACTCGTTCTACATTAGAGAGCACAGCCTGCGCGTCAAGCTGATCTGCTCACCTAAAGGAAACGAACACGGGTCTTGACGAGGAGTCTGTGTTGACCAATAGTAGACCTACGTGATCCTCGGCGCTAGCCCCATGATCCCGGAGACGTTCAAGCAAAGCATTGATTTGCACCTCGAGCCAGGTTTGAGCGTCATGATCACTCCCCGGCGTCCCTAATTGTATGGTCAATTCACGACCGACATAAAAAAAACCGCCTCAATTGCTTAATTCTCTCCTCGACGATTCGGAGAGGGACACCTTGTGGCAACGCTCCTCCTACCTGATTAATCAGGCCACTACTCTGTGCCGAAGATGGCCCCACCACGGGTTGCGGGGACTCCGTCTCCCTCGGGGCTCGTACACCGTCTCCCTTGTGCTGAGGCATTGCGGCAGCGATGGATTGGAGGGGTGCCATAGCTGAGGGAATGGTGCCGCGATTTTCAACATCCATTTCAACTATAACACACGTGTGTAATAAATACATTTGAACATGTACAAAATACAAAGGTTAAACACACATGAATAGGAATCGAACCCGGGATCCTTCACAAATACAGTTGAAACTCGGGACCCCCCTCGCAAATTCTGTGTGTAATAAATACACCCTAGGACTTACAATAATTTATTATTTGTAAGAATATGTGACTGGCTGTTTAGAATATTCATCATATTGTTAAAGAAAGCCTTACAAAATTTATTTTGAATTTCATATCAAATGACTTGGCGTATGTAACTAACTGTTTAGAATATTCATCGGGTTGTTAAAGAAAGCCTTACAATAATTTATTTTTAATTACATGACTTGGCGTATGTAACTAACTTTTTAGAATATTCATCAGGTTGTTAAAGAAAGCCTTACAATAATTTATTTTTAATTACATGACTTGGCGTATGTAACTAACTTTTTAGAATATTCATCAGGTTGTTAAAGAAAGCCTTACAATAATTTATTTTTAATTACATGACTTGGCGTATGTAACTAACTAACTATTTAGAATATTCATCAGGTTGTTAAAGAAAGCCTTACAATAATTTATTTTAAATTTCATATCACATGGCTTGGCGTATGTAACTAACTAACTGTTTAGAATATTTATCAGGTTGTTAAAGAAAGCCTTACAATAATTTATTTTAAATTACATATCACATGGCTTGGCGTATGTAACTAACTTTTTAGATTATTCATCAGGTTGTTAAAGAAAGCCTCGCAATAATTTATTTTTAATTACATATCACATGACTTGGCGTATGTAACTAACTGTTTAGAATATTCATCAGGTTGTTAAAGAAAGCCTTACAAAAATTTATTTTTAATTACATGACTTGGCGTATGTAACTAACTGTTTAGAATATTCATCAGATTGTTAAACAAAGCCTTACAATAATTTATTTTTAATTACATAATTTGGCGTATGTAACTAACTGTTTAAAATATTCATCAGGTTGTTAAAGAAAGCCTCACAAAAATTTATTTTTAATTACATATCACATAACTTGGCGTATGTAACTAACTAACTGTTTAGAATATTCATCAGGTTGTTAAAGAAAATCTTACAATAAACTATTTGTAAACTCTACTATAATTACAGTCTCCCTGAGGGTTCAACCTTCCCAATTCATAATCTAATAGCGCAGTGCTAAAAATGTGTTGAGTATTATAGATCCTTCATCACCACTGGGAGTTTTTCCATTCTCCATCCATGCAAATGTATGTACACTTCCTATAATTTTTGCTTGGGGTTTAAGTGGATAATTTAGTATGTCAACAAAATATAGTTTCGAGCATTAAATTCCAGGACACCCTTTACAGTTAGTCAACGAGTGTAGAATAAAATTATCTCACTTTTGTGAAATGTGTATAGAACGTTTTCGATCACAACCCTATTTTCTCTTCACCCAACTGTGGGTTAACTTACCTTTCATTATTCTACCCCTATAGTGTAGTGATAGCCACCATCTATACTTATAAAATAACATGTCCTGACTGACTGACTGACTGACTGACTGACTGACTGATTCATCATCGCCGAGCGCAAACTATCAATGCTACAAGCATGAAATTCGGACTATATATTCATTTTGTTATGTAGGCAACCACTTAGAAAGGATTTTAGAAAATTCCACCCCAAAGGGGTCAAAATAGGGGATGATAATATGTATGAAAGTTCGTCATTTTGAAAGTTACATAAACACAATTTTGTATTTAGGTTATTGACGTAAAACAAATAAATACGTGTTTCAGGAATTTTGGAAATTTTATTTAATAAGGGATGAAAAAGGGGGTGAAAGTTTGTATTGGACTTGAATTATTTTTGATCTGAGGTCAAGTTATGGTCATCAACGTAACGTAATATTTTAAATTAATCTGTAAATACATATGTATATTTTCGTATTTGTATATAATCAACTTCCACGCGAGCAAAGCCGCGGGCAACAGCTATCTATTTGTTTAGATATTTTATATGAACGGGTTAACACAAGTACCAATTTTCCTGATTAGATGGCACAGAATAAATATAACTCGTAAATAGCAACGCATATGTTACCCTACACTATTTACTATATATTTTTATTGATTGTACTATTTGGATGTTACTCGCAGGCAAATAGTGTGTATAATTCTATGTACATCATGAGAAAGTATCTACTTTGAAGGTCGCACAGTATACCAGACTGCCGTTGTTGAGGAGATTGGGGTTTGAATCTCCTTCCACGCGAATGATAATACATGTTCTTTTAACTCTACAAGGGTGGATGTAACACACAGTTATTTTTAAACGTTAATTAGTGTGTGTGTGTGTGTGTGTGTGTGTATTGATGCTGTCCTAGTATGAGTAGTTAACACATCGAGGTCAAGAAAATCCCTGAAGTTAAATTATAACACACATCAGATTAGGTTTATTTACGTAAACCGTTTTAATTAATTTCATCATGTGTGTATTATAGATGCACTTATTTTCTAAGGAATGGACATATCTGTCAGCTAGAAGAACTTCCTATATTAAATATCATGTATTAATACGCAAAGTCATGTGATCTTCATATGTCACTTGCTATACATACATACAGACACTAGTGCTGAACACACGGCATTCTGTTTTTTTTTAATGTTCTCCTACAAATTAATGAGAGAGTGGATTTCTTTTTTTGTGAGTGTTTAGTGACAAATTTAATATAATTTAAATTATTTTATAGATTAACTTTGTTGGGAATTTGGATTTGTTAATAGTGGTTTAATTTATCAAACCAACATTTTTAAACCGTTTCGGGAATTGAACCCCTCCTTCCACGCGAATGATAATACATGTTCTTTAAACTCTATAAGGATAGATGAAACACACAGTTCTTTTTAAACGTTAATTAGTGTGTGTGTGTGTGTTTGAATCTAAATGTGTATTGAATATCAGTAGCTAGCACATCGAGTTCAAGGAAATCCCTGAAGTTAAATTATAACACACATCAGAATAGGTTTTTTTTACGTAAACCGTTTTAATTAATCTCATCATGTGTGTATTATACATGCACTGATTTTCTAAGGAATGGACATATCTGACAGCTAGAAAAACTTCCTATATTAAATCTCATGCATTAATACCTAATAAGAACAAACTGAAGAGGGTGGATGAAAACAGGTGGCTGCCGTTCAGAGCTTAATGGACGTTTAGCCGAAATCTACTACGGCCCTTCTTATCCTGCGGGGTTTGCAGGGGCGGCGTCACTCATAAAGGCATCCAAGAAAGATCCCGAAAAAGTACGAGAATGGCTTCGTGCACAGGACGGTTATACCCTACACAAACCTGTGCTAAACAAATTTCCACGCAACAAGTACGTGGTGTCAAACAATGACGATCTCTGGCAAGCCGATCTAAATGACATGCGAAGTCTCAGAAAATACAACGACGGTGCAGTGTACTTGCTCACCGTCATCGACGTATTTAGCAAGATGGCATGGGCGAGGACGCTTCCATCCAAGACGGGGAGCGTCCTGAGAGACGCCTTTCGGGACATTTTCAAGCAAAGCGGTCGTAAACCTCTAAGTATACAGACGGACAAGGGGACAGAGTTCACGGCACGTCTAGTCCGGAAATTTCTAAAGCAAGAAGGCGTGCATTACTACACCACTCATAATCCAGACGTGAATGAAAACATCGTAGAACGGTTCAATAGAACTCTGAAAGGACGCATGTGGCACTACTTTTCCAAAAATAACACGTATCGGTATGTGGACGTCCTCCAAGATCTAGTCGACGCTTACAACGGTGCCAAACATACCAGTATCAAAATGGAATCCTCCGACGATTCAGAAACTAATGTGCTTCAAGTCAGAGATAATCTGTACGGTAAAAGGCACCCAAACCCGAAGCCTAAATTAAAAATCGGTGACACGGTGCTTATTGGCAAATCCAAAATTCTGTTTGAAAAGGGCTACGAAAGCAATTTGAGCGAAGAAATTTTCAAAGTCAGCAGTGTCGTGTTGAGACAACCTGTCGTCTACAGACTCACCGATCTTGATGGCGAAGAAGTGGAGGGGACGTTTTACAAGCCTTAATTGCAGCGCGTACGTCTCCCTGAAACTTTTAAAGTTAATAAAATACTACGTGTCAATGGTAAAGGCGCCAGAGAGAAGGTGTACGTGCAGTGGAAAAGTTACCCCGCCAAGTTTAACTCCTGGATTCCTGCCAGCTACGTCAGCGCATTACCATGAAGGACCAGTTTTACATCACTTTGCCGAGCGACAGCTCTATGGGATATTTCCCGAAAAATATGCTCACGAATTTCGCCACGCAACTTCCTTACCGTCTTACACTCGAGGGCAGGTGGGAAGTCGCTATGGCTGAATTTCAATATCCTTGTTCATTCACCACCGTACCCGAGGGTCAAAATATTGTATGGTACAACAGGGTGGACGCTAACGGTGTGGAATAAATATTCAAGGATCATATCCCTGCTGGAAACTACAGCACTAACCAGGAATTGATTAAAGCTCTAAACGACATAGATACGTTTCAAGGGAATTCCGAAGTTGTATTCAAGTACACAAGCTTCAACAAAAAAGTGGAAGTTATCTCTACAACAGATATACAGCTGCTGAGTCTATCAACCCAGCTAAGTCTACAGCTCGGTTTCGATCCACAGACTAATCTGTTCAAAGTATCAAAGTCTCCATACGCCGCCAACATTCTACTAGGCCTGCCCTCGCAAATGTACATCTACACGGATATCGTCAAACCGCAGCCCGTGGGTGACATTGTGGCACCACTGTTACGTATCGTCAGTATTAACAACGTAAACTATCTCTACGGAATACATAAGACAGTTAGCTACGACCCGTTGCACTACATGCCGGTGCTTAGAAGGGAAATTGAAAGCTTGGAAATCAATATAAGAACCGACACGGGTGAACCTGTACCATTCGAGTTTGGAAAAGTGTGCGTGAAACTTCATTTTCGGCGCTGCTCAACATGAACTGTCCCTACCAAAGATACTACGTCAACCAGGCTGGAACAGGAATATCTTCGATCTACCACGGTGTTCCCTATCAAAGAGGGCATGGGATAGGAAGTTATTTCAGCGGCATTTTCAAAAGCGTCGTACAGTTGCTGAGAATCGGAGCTAAAGCCATCGGAAAACAGGCGCTTCATACGGGTATCGACGTGCTCTCCGACGTTGCCAACCAATGGCATCCTTTAAAAGAGGCCCTACGGAAACGTGTCGGTGAGGCTGGAACAAACCTGAAACGCAAGGCTGAAGAGAAGATCAGCACGCTGATGACCGGCTCATACTGTAAAGGGCGTCGTAAGAAGCAACGACGTCATTCTAACGTCGTCACTCGACGTAAAAAGATCAAGAAAGTAGATAAATATATTTTCAGTTAAAATGTCTTTTCTACACCCCCAGTCCTGCGAGTGTGCCAGCAGCGAACTCGTTCTCTTTTCCGTGCCACCCACTCAAACCAGTCTTGAAAGTGGATAATGGCTCCAGTACAAACCTGTCTCTTCCCTCACCGATGATTCACCCATCGAATTAACCGTTAAGGACAAGGCGAGTTCTATATAGATCTTTCACAGATTATGCTCTATCTCAGGGTTGCCGTCATGAAATCCGACGATGGCGCTTTCACCAAGGTGGATCAGATTGCACCTGTTAACAACTGGCTGCATTCGCTATTCACGCAGGTGGACATGTTTTTAAACCAAAAACAAATATCACCGCACAGCACCACGTATGCCTATAGAGCGTACATTGAGACGCTGCTCAATTACAACAGTGAAGCCAAAAAGAACGCATTTGACTTCCCGTCTGTGGTTCGCAGACAGTCCTGGAACCTTTGAGGAGGCTAACGCCAACCACAAGGGATTTGAGGCCCGTCGCAGTCTCACCACAAAAAGTAAGACGGTGGATCTTTTGGGGTTTCTACACGGTGACGTGTTTAACCAAGAGAAATACCTTTTGAACGGCACCGAACTCATAGTCAAGTTGGTCCGTTCCCGTGACGGGTTTAGTATTATGGCGGTCCCTGAACTCCCTCACTTTAAGGTTCACATCGCCGAAGCTGGTCTTCTAGTGCGACGTGTCAAAGTAGCACCTTCTATATTGTTGGCACACGCCAAAGCATTAAACGTCAGTCCCGCAAAATATCCCATCACCCGTGTGGAAGTAAAAACACTCACTATTCCTACTTGTGTGAAAGGGAAATCACTGGACAACGTATTCACCGGACAGTTACCCAAACAGTGCATCATGGAATTTGTGTCAAACATGGCGTTCAATGGAAACGCCACCAAGAACCCGTTCAACTTTCAAACCTACGGTATGAACCATTTCTCGCTGTACGTGGACGGGGAACTAGTACCGTCGAAACCGTCACAGCCCGATTTTTCAAACGGACACTATGTCCTGTCCTACCACACGCTGTTTTCTGGAACGGGTATCCATTTCATGAACGAGGGTAGTGACATCACACGAGAAGCCTTCCCCAAGGGATATCATCTCATGGCTTTCGATCTCACACCTAATCTGTCCGCTCACATGACATCGCATTGGAATTTGACGAGACACGGTTCTCTGAGCATCGAAGTGAGCTTCACCCGGGCTCTCACCGAAACCGTCAACTGTATCGTGTATGGCAAGTGTGCCAACATCATCACCATTGACAAGGATAGAAACGTCGTGACCGATTATGGAAGTTAATATAATCGGCTTCCCGCCCCTTACCCCTCGTTTAAACAATGGACGTCATTGTGAATTTCCAGAGTTTCATCGATGACAACATCGAGTTTATCGTCAAGGAACTGAGTGTTTTATCTGTATGTGGCACATTACTTCAACATTGTGTGTTGAAACCTCCATGCGCTATCGAAGAACTTTCCACCGATGCCAGAAAGAAAGCCGACTATATAGTCAACAATCTGCACGGTATCACCTGGGATTACGGTGATGGGGATTACAGCCTACTCGAATCCCTCATCTCCCGTACCACAGCGCGTGCAAAAACCGTCTACATCAAGGGGTCAGAAAAGAAATAGTATCTAGTCAAATACACGGTTACACCCATCGTAGATCTGTACGACAGAGGTTGTTCGTCACTGAAAACACTTAAATTGGGGCGCACCATGTGCATGGCACATAGTTCTGTATGGAATTTCTGCTCTGCCTCTATCGTCTGGGGACTTCGAGACTGGATGATTGAAGATGGACACGCACACCATAAGACGTGCGCTGAAAACAAGTCCGTGGTTCCGTTCTGTACGGTCGGGTGTTTTCCCTGCTGATCAACTACCCGCAAGAATAGCTCGACCTGACGCTCTAGTCACCAACACCGATCTACACACCAAACCTGGGACGCATTGGGTCGCCATCTTTATCGAAAAGAACGGCGTGGTAGAATACTTTGACAGTTAAGGTTTTCCACCGCGTATAAAGACACATCTGGCATTTATACGCAAAAACACTTTTCGCACGTCCCATAGCAAGCTACAACTTCAAAGCATCGCCTCAGACGTTTGCGGCCATTACTGTCTCATGTACCTTCTCTATCGCACCCAGAACATTCCGCTGAAAACTTTCCAAAACCTATTCTCACCCACCAATCATACAGCCAAAGACGCTAAGGTGGTGAGATATTACAATGGATTTTTCAAGACTGTAGGGGCATGCCGCCCTTCAAGAGGCCGTGTCCAGGCGGCGTGCGCCTATAAAAGGGGCGTCCCAGCAGTGTGCCAGCCATAACCACCGAACATCATGGAAGGTCAAGACGTTTGCGGTAGCAAAGTAAAGCCTGAGAAACCACTTGCCCTCACAAGTATTTTCAACACATTGTTCCCGCTGGATGGAGTCGACAACAAGCGAGTTATCGTCGGCATGAGTGTCAAGTACAACTTTACGCCCTATGTCCATCTAGAAAATTGTGGAGGGAACTGCGCCGTGTTTAATCGTACAGAATAGCAAGAACTGGGAACCTACAAGTCGGTCATATCAAAGTTTTTCACCAACACGCAACCTCCTCAGAAGATTAGTCTGACTAATCACGAAATCTCTCTGAGACGCATCTGTGGTGACCGTATGGTCGTCATCAACGAGAAACAAGACGCTGGAATCAAACGGGTCGCCTATCTAGCACCTATCTTGGCGCGTCTTTGTGAGGTATGGGACCTCATCGACGTCACCGTCGACGGACGGGACATGTGGTCGACACCCGTCGCGCGCTATTGCAACAATTTGATCGACACACTCGTTGTGGATGTATGCGACACGCTAACAGAATCGACGGATGTCATCGACCTAGAACAACCTATGGTGGAAACGCACATCAAAAACCTGGATCTTATCAGTGCTACCTACTATACACGTCAAGTCATCGGTTTGGACTATTACATGTTGGATTGTGAACTAAAAACAATTTTACTAACGCATCTAAATGACACTGTTGAAAAACGAATGAACGAATATATGCGTCATTCCTGTAAAAGTGTATGATAAATATTATGTATGATGATGTATTTAATTTTTAATAAATATATATATTTGTTTTATTCACGCAAACCCTATTTATCATTTCTCGTAGTGTAACCAGATATGAGTCTAGATTTGTCAAACGGCTAATCTTATAAATCCATACATGTTGCCGGTAGATACCAAACAGACAATTTTATTAGACTTTTGTGTTGTATAGCAGCCCCTAACTGAGAATTATGAATCACTGTGACGTTTCCACCTGGAAAGAGAAAGGCCCCTAAGTGTGTATTATAAGAGATGTGTCAATGGTACCACTATTCCTGTCTCTACTTGTCTTGTCGACCCGCCAAACTGGCGCCAGGTATGAGTCATCAGGGTTGCGACTTAGCAATGACGTCATCGGTAAAACCCATTGCAAATGCGGGTTGCGACATCATTCAAGGTCGTGTCTCGACTTGTCTTGACTTGTCTCGACTTGTCTTGTCAACACGACAGACTGGCGCCAGGTATGAGTCATCAGGGTTGCGACAGAGCGATGACGTCATCGGTAAAACCCATTGCAAGTGAAGGTTGCGACATAATTCAAGGCCGTGATCTATTCTTGTCTCGACTTGTTTTGTCGACCCACCAAACTGACGCCAGGTATGAGTCATCAGGGTTGCAACAGAGCGATGACGTCATCGGTAAAACCCATTGCAAATGAGGGTTGCGACATCATTCAAGGTCGTGTCTCGACTTGTCTTGACTTTTCTCGACTTCTCTTGACTTGTCTCGACTTGTCTTGTCAATACGCCAGACTGGCGCCAGGAATGGGTCATCAGGGTTGCGACAGAATGATGACGTCATCGGTAAAACCCATTGCAAGTGAAGATTGCGACATCATTCAAGGCCGTGATCTATTCTTTTCACGACTTGTCTTGTCAACCCACCATACTGGCGCCAGGTATGAGTCATCAGGGTTGCAACAGATCGATGACGTCATCGGTAAAACCCATTGCAAATGAGGGTTGCGACATAATTCAAGATCGTGTCTCGACTTGTCTTGTCAACGCGCCAGTCATCAGGAAAACACATTGCCACATAGAAAGGGAGTGGGAAAGAGGTGCCGGGGGTCAATGACCTCGTGTACTAGCTCACTGTTTCAAGGTCACGATTTATTCCTGTCTCTACTTGTCTTGTCAAGCCGCTAAACTGGCGCCAGGTATGAGTCATCGGGAAAACCAATGGGGGGAGTGTTGCGACATCACACGCAATGATTACGTCACACAACTCAGGGTCAAAGTTCGAAGGTTAAATTGGTGCCAAACGTCCAGTAAGCTACTTTGGTGACAGCTAGAATCACGGTGAGGAAGACCTCCTCGGCATGCGCTTAGTTATTATTTTCAATTATTTTTATTTACTTGGTTGAAACATCCCCCGCTACCTGCTAGGCACGTGTTTACCTTTGGTGTTCGATAACAATTACGATTAAATCACCAAAAAGCATTTAGGCCCACACCAAAATATAGATCAAAATTCAACACTAATATCCTACAACTTGTAGAAAAACTTATGCTTCAAACATTTGTATATTACATTTCCGAGAGGACACTAGTTCAAATTCAAAACTATGATCAGTAGGGGGATTCATTAGTGCTTATATCAGCAGAGCTATATTTATAGTTCTACATAATGCCACGTCTGGCACTTGTGTTTAGACTATAAGAAACTTATAAATTATAATTTAAATAAAAGATATGTCTTAAGAATGAGAAAAGTGTCTTATAATAAGTAAACCGGTATTTGCCTGGAACGATTAGAACCCGCTTCGTTGGCCACATAATCTAAGGCATTACTCTTGTGATAGATTAGACTGCGGAAGACGGGGAAATCGGGGTTCAATCCCGGTTGGGTCCACTGAAGGTGGTTTTCCTAAATGGTTTTCCACTCTCCCTTTATGAAATGTGGGTGCACTTCCTTTATATTAATCCTTTATAATCCCTAGGGAATTAGTGTAATTATTACATATGCGTATAAACCAAACTGAGCGTAAGACAAAATGCTTGAAAAAAAAATTGTGAACAAATCAATAGATTAAACCAACTCCATATAATTATTTTTATTGTGTGTATTTTACTTTTATTTGTCGAACACCATGATTATATCAATATTCGACTTACAAACTAGCCTATTACTAAGAAAACCACAACATGCAATCACTCATTTGACAGTTTACCAATAATAAATCGTCTACCATGCCAGGAATGGAGACTGAGACCCATAACACAGTTATCACACATACTACCAACTTCGGTAAGGTGGTATTCCTGCCAGTGAATTTGGCAAGGATTCGAGCCCTGACCTGATTAATAACTGTGACAAGGTGTAATGAGAGTATAATGACATATACCGATCGACCACCACTCTGGGTAACTGGTTTCTTTACCCAAAAGTATTTTATGGTATGTTATGGTTTAATACATTTAAGTTGCACATAAAATATATTTTCAAATATTTAAAATAGTCTCGGCAATTACAACAATGCCAGCCTATAACAGCTATATAACCTGAGAAGTATATTTGTTTTCATATACATGAAAAATTTATTAAACATTTTAAGTTTAACCGATATTATCAATTTACAATTTTATGTAGGCCTAATATGTTGAGCTGGCCTCTCAGTTTTCCACGTCACAACTGCCAAGTGATGTACTATACTTGTCAAGCCCAGGCACAGTGTATTTTTCCTATTCTAAAAACCACTAACACACATAAATGTTAGGTGCTATTGACACGGTTTTCTTTTTCAAACAAAAATTTGAGTTATTGTCATAATTTATTTCCCAAAATATTCATATGATAATTCAAAAGTAAAAACTTACTAACAAGACAAATTTTTCATGTTTTATTTGAAATATTTCTAGAGGTATACTACTTTTTTTTAACCTCGTATAGAAGAAAACCATTTCAGACTTTGCAAGCGTTGTTCATAACTCTTATTGCAGCAACCATAAATATTTGTAAGCTAGTGAAACTGAGATAAAATGTCAGATTTAATATTTTGTAAAGAAACAAGTTGTTTAAAATTTGTTTTGGTAGTTTATTTTACTTTCACTATAAGCCAGCAGTAATTGTTATATGATATAGCATGCTTATACCATATAAATAATGATGGTCATTTTTAAAATACAAAACAATAGCTTCACTTGTTTTAAAAAGGATAGCGCTGACAGAAAAACGAATGGGGACGGAAAGAGATTGTGGCCTTGAGAACCTGCATTGCGAGTTAAGAGTAAAACGGTCTATAGAGCATTCAACCACCGAGTGGGTAATGAAGTAAAACCTCGGTTAAGGTTATATTTAAATTTGGGTTCTATCATGCACTCTGGGAATTTGAGAACAAGTACTTTATATAACCATTTGAGTGAACTTGTCACTTAGAAATTACTTTAATTTTAATAATATTATAGAAACCCGAACCGGTCAGTGGTTGTTTTAATGTCACCATTTGTTGAAGGCCCCACTATTTTGGCTGTATGGTTATGCCAGTTGTAGCTCATGTCAATAAAACATTTCATGCTAAAACGTGTATTTTTCTAACATTATATAATAAACAACTAAATTAATAGGAATACCCAATGTGAGTTTTTATGTCGACTCCTTTAAAATAAACACATGATCTATAATGATAAACTTTTATTGGTAGGTTTCATAATCCCAGTCATTTTGGAAGTAATATTAATTATTGTATATGGCCTTTAAGTTGCTGGTAGCTATGTCTTGAATTTTGGCAACTTGGATATCCGAAATTAGAATGTTCATGTAGTAGAAGATGTGTATTTTTAAATTCTACATAATCTTTATTACGTATGGCACTTTATAAATTGTATTTATATATTTTCTTGTTTTCTGAGAAATGTTATAGGGCTGTCAATTTTTAAATCAGAAGCGAAGTCAATGCTAGGCTTGAAGCATACAAACCAAATTCGAAGCAGAAGTCACATATAAGGTTTTGGACTTTGTCATATAACAGTACCCTTAGTAACTAAATGTTTAAATGTTAAGTGCCTAAATAAAGAGAAATTTATGTAGAAAACACACGTCACAATATTTTATTCTATGCTGCCATATATTAATTTACTAGCTTTTACCCGTCGCGGCTTCGCCCGCAATAATTGATAGGATCTTTTAATTTTTACATAAATTCATTAATAAACTACTTATTTTTTTTCAAATATCTATGCGTTTTTCTCACTTATAGCTGTAAATAATTTCGCAGTATGTTGCTAACTTGACTTAAACATTTTAATTTTTCCTTTTAAATATTTCGTAGTAAAAGAAATAAATATTATTAAAATTATCAATTATCAATTAAATATTTTTAAATTTTTACCTTCTTGATTAGTAAGATAAATAAATAAATAAATGAAATAATGTTTTTTGCAATCTACATAGCTAAAATTACATCATATTTATTATTTATTAGTATGAAACTACGTTACACTAATTACTATTTACTTTAATTACAAAATATTAAACCACAAATTCTTAAATAACATAATTTCAATTATATTATAATCATAACAAACAAACTTTTATATTTATAATATTAGAAAGATTTACATTTTCACTTATATATTACTACAAAATATTTCTGTAGACGACGTTGTACGATTTGTTGTTTTCGGCAAGTACATGTAAGTTTCAAGCATTCGATACTCTTGAACAGGCGACATACAGTTGACCGTGCGAGAAACACAGAGTGCTTAAGGGGATTCCTGCTATTTTTAAATTCTGGCCCTGTGAATTGTTGATAGTCATAGAAAAAGCCATCTTCACTGGAAACTGTAAGAGTTTAAATTGAAAAGCCAGGTTGTTGGAAATAATTGGAATCCGTGGAATAAAAACTCCATCTCCTTTAGATCCTCCTGTGAATATAGAAGCCTGTATGACGTTTCTCCCTAGCTCAATTATGCGTATTCTGGTACCATTGCACAACCTGGGTCCATCAAGATTACGCATCAGCAAAACGGGGACGCAGATCTTCAATTCAAGACAATAGGACGTCACATCTTATAATTCCAATGAGTTTAAAAACTCTACGGGATAGGGTGTATTATCATCACTTGCCATTACGGTAACTATTGACGTATACAACTTTGTTTCACCGACTACATCGTCTAATATTTTGTTGTTAATTTTATTTACAAAGTCATTCTTTGGTGACAGTACTGCTCTCTCACACAACCACTCTTCGCTAGACATGTTGGTTTGTAAATTTAAGAACACTTTAGAAATGAGCTGCTCCTCCGTCGTAAAGGTAATTTCATCCCTCTTCATTGGTTTGTAAGCGACCCTCTCCAATTTGCAGCAGTTTACTGGCATATGCTCCAGATTCTTGGCCGTTATATAGCTGGACCCTCATATTGCACGTAAGATGAAGTTTTTCAACTCTAGTCCACAGTGATGATGCCTTGGGACACGCATTTATTTCATCTGCTGGAGTACCCCTCTCAACAACAGGTAGGGTCTGTCTGAAATCATCCGCGAGTAAAACTACCACTCAGCCCATCAGCGTCTCGTTGCTACGGATATCCTGCAGGCTACGGTTTTACGCTTCTACCACCTTGTGTGACGACATGCACTCATACCAGACGATCAACTTGCACTGCTGCATAAGTGCGCCGCGACCACTGCTCTTGCTGATATTGCAATTTGGATTTTCTTCGGTTGCAAGATTATTAAGCGGTAATTTAAAAAACCGAGTGTGCAGTCCTTCCGCCACTGAGCAAAGTCGCAGCGAAGCCAGAAGATGCCACCGCCAAGGCTATTTTGCGATCTGTATGGATTTTTGCCAAAAAAAGATTAAGCAAAAATTGTGTTGAATAACACGCTCTGGTAGCTTTGTCAGTTCGAAGTACTTTAGTATTAATTTTTACCGAAATTGGGTGGGGTGCGAGAGTTTCTGAAGTCTCTATAAGCGAGGTCCTCGGTGTAATAACCCATATCTTGTGTTAAGAGACTTAGAAACTAAAACGAACTTAATTACCAGAATGGTGGCTACTAGTTATATACATTTTCTTGTATACAATGTATGGAAGCTACTATGGTTTTGCTTTTTTCAAATGAGAATATAAGTGGCACTTTTAATATCTGTATGTGTGTGTTTTGAATATAAAGTCTTAAGCCAAGTCATAAAAAGGAGCCCATTTATACGACTCATCTTCTGTGTATAATGTTTTAGTTATAAAGTAAATAATTTATGTTTGTATTGAAATTATTAGGGGTTATGGGGGAAGGTGCCCCGTTTACTCCACCCCATTGAGTGCGCCACTGGTTCTAAGTAAACGCTTGGTGAGAGGTCATTTTATAATAGATATAATTAATTTATAAAATATGATAGTTATTAAAATGGTTTTTATGAACTTATAATGCCCCTTTTTCTCGTCAAGTGAAAAAATCAAAAGTATATCCATTAGCTTTTATTTAATTAAAGGGTACTAAACTTTTAGTTCAAAACCCTTTAAAAAAGGTTTAGATTATATATATTTATATATATATATAATGTTGATAATGAATACTTTTTGAGCCAGTGTGTTAAAGGAGTCTCTCATTTTATATTATTAAGTCAATATAGTAAGTATAGTATTTATCTTAAAAATGTTAAATAAAGTTTAAGTGTAATTATAATTATACAAAAATGTACATTTGTTATATTTGAATATGATGTATTTTCATTGTCTAAAATATATTTTTCAAGTAAATAGAGTAATTTCTAATAGTGTTGTTATTTCATTGTATCTTCACTCAAGTCAATACTTTCCACATTTAATAGCAATTAGAAGGTTGGTATGAGGAAGATAGAATTATGAGAAGTACCCTCGTTTGCGTGGAAAAACGGGAAACCATTTAGGAAAAATTACCTTAAGTACACCGTGTAATTGAGCAGGCGCGGTATGCACATTTTTGTCTTCGATTCATTATTTTATATTAAAAATCTTTCTTTCAAAAATGAAGATGGAATACATATTTAAAAAAATTAGATATCACTAAACTTTACACAAAAATATACAAATCAATACATTATTTAATCTATATAAAGCAAAGGGTATGAAGCAAGACATAGGTGCCAGCCTACAACTAGTGAAACTCAAGACAAATTATATTAGTGGGTTTGAAAAAGAACCAAAGGAAAGTTGCCGGGGAACAATGAATTTTTGTTATGGTTTACTTCAAGGTCGTTTGCCATTATTTGGAATGGAGGGAGGAAAGGACTGCTGCCTAATCCAGGTGCATAAACTTGGCCCCGCCCATGAAAGCACTAACGACCGGACCTAGTGCAATCGTTAGTGCTACGTTAGTGCTGGTCATTGAACACAAAATTTTCGTTAGTGCTACATTTTTGTGGAAGCTATAAGCGAAAATCATTGGGCGGGGCCAAGTTGACATCAACCTGGCCCCGCCCACCAACTTATAGTGCAGCACTAACGACCGGACCTAGTGCAATCGTTAGTGCTACGTTAGTGCTGGTCATTGAACAAAAAATTTCGTTAGTGCTACATTTTTGTGGAAGCTATAAGCCAAAATCATTGGGCGGGGCCAAGTTGACGTCAACCTGGCCCCGCCCACCAACTTATAGTGCAGCACTAACGACCGGACCTAGTGCAATCGTTAGTGCTACGTTAGTGCTGGTCATTGAACACAAAAATTTCGTTAGTGCTACATTTTTGTGGAAGCTATAAGCCAAAATCATTGGGCGGGGCCAAGTTGACGTCAACCTGGCCCCGCCCACCAAATTATAGTGCAGCACTAACGACCGGATCTAGTGCAATCGTTAGTGCTACGTTAGTGCTGGTCATTGAACACAAACATTTCGTTAGTGATACATTTTTGTGGAAGCTATAAGCCAAAATCATTGGGCGGGGCCAAGTTGACGTCAACCTGGCCCCGCCCACCAAATTATAGTGCAGCACTAACGACCGGATCTAGTGCAATCGTTAGTGCTACGTTAGTGCTGGTCATTGAACAAAAAAATTCGTTAGTGCTACATTTTTGTGGAAGCTATAAGCCAAAATCTCTGGGCGGGGCCAAGTTGACGTCAACCTCGCCCCGCCCACCAACTTATAGTGCAGCACTAACGACCGTACCTAGTGCAATCGTTAGTGCTGGTCATTGAACACAAAAATTTCGTTAGTGCTACATTTTTGTGGAAGATATAAGCCAAAATCATTGGGTGGGGCCAAGTTGACGTCAACCAGGCCCCGCCTACCAACTTATAGTGCAGCACTAACGACAAAATCCAAGGCATTCGTTAGTGCTACGTTAGTGCTGGCCATTTAACACAAAAATTTCGTTAGTGCTACATTTTTGTGGAAGTTCTAAGCCAAAATCATTGGGCGGGGCCAAGTTGACGTCAACCTGGCCCCACCCACCTTCTTATAGTGCAGCACTAACGACAAAACCCAAGGCAATCGTTAGTGCTACGTTAGTGCTGGTCATTGAACACAAAAATTTCGTTAGTGCTACATTTTTGTGGAAGCTATAAGCCAAAATCATTGGGTGGGGCCAAGTTGACGTCAACCTGGCCCCGCCTACCAACTTATAGTGCAGCACTAACGACAAAATCCAAGGCATTCGTTAGTGCTGGTCATTAAACACAAAATTTCGTTAGTGCTACATTTTTGTGGAAGCTATAAGCCAAAATCATTGGGTGGGGCCAAGTTGACGTCAACCTGGCCCCGCCTACCAACTTATAGTGCAGCACTAACGACAAAATCCAAGGCATTCGTTAGTGCTGGTCATTAAACAAAAAATTTCGTTAGTGCTACATTTTTGTGGAAGCTATAAGCCAAAATCTCTGGGCGGGGCCAAGTTGACGTCAACCTGGCCCCGCCCACCAACTTATAGTGCAGCACTAACGACCGGACCTAGTGCAATCGTTAGTGCTACGTTAGTGCTGGTCATTGAACACAAAAATTTCGTTAGTGCTACATTTTTGTGGAAGCTATAAGCCAAAATCTCTGGGTGGGGCCAAGTTGACGTCAACCTGGCCCCGCCCACCAACTTATAGTGCAGCACTAACGACCGGACCTAGTGCAATCGTTAGTGCTACGTTAGTGCTGGTCATTGAACACAAAAATGTCGTTAGTGCTACATTTTTGTGGAAGCTATAAGCCAAAATCATTGGGCGGGGCCAAGTTGACGTCAACCTGGCCCCGCCCACCAAATTATAGTGCAGCACTAACGACCGGACCTAGTGCAATCGTTAGTGCTACGTTAGTGCTGGTCATTGAACACAAAAATTTCGTTAGTGTTACATTTTTGTGTTTAATGACCAGCACTAACGAATGCCTTGGATTTTGTCGTTAGTGCTGCACTATAAGTTGGTAGGCGGGGCCAGGTTGACGTCAACTTGGCCCCACCCAATGATTTTGGCTTATAGCTTCCACAAAAATGTAGCACTAACGAAATGTTTGTGTTCAATGACCAGCACTAACGTAGCACTAACGATTGCCTTGGGTTTTGTCGTTAGTGCTGCACTATAAGAAGGTGGGTGGGGCCAGGTTGACGTCAACTTGGCCCCGCCCAATGATTTTGGCTTAGAACTTCCACAAAAATGTAGCACTAACGAAATTTTTGTGTTAAATGGCCAGCAATAACGTAGCACTAACGAATGCCTGGGATTTTGTCGTTAGTGCTGCACTATAAGTTGGTAGGCGGGGCCTGGTTGACGTCAACTTGGCCCCGCCCAATGATTTTGGCTTATAGCTTCCACAAAAATGTATCACTAACGAAATTTTTGTGTTCAATGACCAGCACTAACGATTGCACTAGGTCCGGTCGTTAGTGCTGCACTATAAGTTGGTGGGCGGGGCGAAGTTGACGTCAACTTGGCCCCGCCCAGAGATTTTGGCTTATAGCTTCCACAAAAATGTAGCACTAACGAAATTTTTTGTTCAATGACCAGCACTAACGTAGCACTAACGATTCCACTAGGTCCGGTCGTTAGTGCTGCACTATAAGTTGGCGGGCGTGGCCAGGTTGACGTCAACTTGGCCCCGCCCAGAGATTTTGGCTTATAGCTTCCACAAAAATGTAGCACTAACGAAATTTTGTGTTCAATGATCAGCACTAACGTAGCACTAACGATTGCACTAGATACGGTCGTTAGTGCTGCACTATAAGTTGGTGGGCGGGGCCAGGTTGACGTCAACTTGGCCCCGCCCAATGATTTTGGCTTATAGCTTCCAAAAAAATGTAGCACTAACGAATTTTTTTGTTCAATGACCAGCACTAACGTAGCACTAACGATTGCACTAGGTCCGGTCGTTAGTGCTGCACTATAAGTTGGTGGGTGGGGCCAGGTTGACGTCAACTTGGCCCCGCCCAATTATTTTGGCTTATAGCTTCCACAAAAATGTAGCACTAACGAAAATTTTGTGTTCAATGACCAGCACTAACGTAGCACTAACGATTGCACTAGGTCCGGTCGTTAGTGCTGCACTATAAGTTGGTGGGCGGGGCCAGGTTGACGTCAACTTGGCCCCGCCCAATGATTTTCGCTTATAGCTTCCACAAAAATGTAGCACTAACGAAAATTTTGTGTTCAATGACCAGCACTAACGTAGCACTAACGATTGCACTAGGTCCGGTCGTTACTGCTGCACTATAAGTTGGTGGGCGGGGCCAGGTTGACGTCAACTTGGCCCCGCCCAATGATTTTGGCTTATAGCTTCCACAAAAATGTAGCACTAACGAAATTTTTGTGTTCAATGACCAGCACTAACGTAGCACTAACGATTGCACTAGGTCCGGTCGTTAGTGCTTTCATGGGCGGGGCCAAGTTTATGCACCTGCCTAATCCCACCCTTCAAAGTCTCTTGTAGAGTGCGACGGAGAAGAGAGAAAGAGAAGATTTACCCTGTTTGCCACGTAACTCTTGTTGGCCCGCCACATTGCTGAAAAAACCTTTTTTGTCTAATCGTTTGTGCTCTATTTGTGCTCATATGTGCCCGAACATGAACATTTGTGCTGTGAAACTGGCCAATTTAGAAAATATTTAATGTGGTGGGCTAACTTGAGCTCAAGCTAGCCCACCACATATTGAAAAACACAACATAACAAAATTTATTTAAGTCAATCCATTGTGCTCCATTTGTGCTCATATGTGCCCGAAAATGAATATTTGTGCTTTAAAATTATAAAATCTAAAGAACAATTAATGTGGCGGGCTAACTTGAGTCTTCCTTATAACATTACTTGTAGAAAAATTGAATTCAAGCTGGCCCGCCACATTTTTAAATATCAATGTAACAAAATTCTGTTTTCACCATTCGTTTGTTTTTCGTTTGTGCTCATATGTGCCCAAAAATGAGTATTTGTGCTCTATAATTAGAAAATCTAGAAAACAGTTAATGTGGTGGGCTAGCTTGAGCTCTAGTTGGATCGCCTTCATTAAATGTTATATAAAAGGCCTAGATTCACAGCCCTAATGTTAATTTTCGTGCACAAATGAGCACAAACTAAGAACAAACGAATGGTGAATACAGAATTTTGTTACATTGATATTTAAAAATGTGGCTGGCCAACTTGATCTAGATTTTTCTACAGTTTATGATATAGGGAAGGTTCAAGTTAGCCGCCACATTAAATGTTCTCTAGATTTTCTAATTTTAAAGCACAAATGTCCATTTTCGGGCACATATGAGCACAAATGGAACACAATGGATTGACTTAAATAAATTTTGATATGTTGTGTTTTTCAATATGTGGCGGGCTAGCTTGAGCTCAAGTTGGCCCACCATATTAAATATTTTCTAAAATGGCCAGTTTAACAGCACAAATGTTCATGTTCGGGCACATATAAGCATAAATAGAGCACAAACGATTAGACAAAAAAATATTTTTTTTCTGCAATGTGGCGGGCCAACTTGAGTCACGTCTGTTTGCCTCTAGGCTATAAGAGTGTCACTTTTTGGAATGGGAGAACACAAGCGATCCTCGCGGTGAGATATTTTTACCAACCAAAGCTCGTCAGATTTATACCTCTGGCCTCTGCTGCAGCCATTGGCATTTCGGAGGTCCACTTGCTTACATCGTACGTTTTTCTTGTCCTAGGAAGTTATCATCCTGTAAAGGCTACCACATTTTGTATTTTTACGTTTTATGAAGACTTAAAAAAAGACCAACGACAATTCCATAAAATCTTTTGTATTTTTTTCACAAGTTGAAATAATTCCTGAGAATGATTTGCAAATTACAAGGAGGGAAATTAGTATATAGTTTTTAAACAAAGGACCTATTGTGTTAACATAGCCCATGTTGTTAATAATATCACCGTAATAAAAATAGTTACAGTGTTTGAAAAAAATAACTGTACTAATTTTATATAATATTAGTTATAATAATTCTTACAATAATAATAGAGTTAAGGATCTAGTCAAAACCATAATTTAAGTTTATATTATATATATATATATATATATATATATATATATATATATATATATATATATGACCATTGTAATATTTACTGGCAAAATTTATTTAATGCGTCACTATTATTTATATATTAATTATTAATACAATAGATAAAAAAAAATATGTTCATATATATCTCAGTAGCGCTAAACGAAAATCGGGCGTCACTTCAGACAAATTTAAAGTGGGTGGGTTGAATATTGGTTTCCACTTTCATTTTGCCTTTCGGAATAAGTTGTCAAAATTCCCCATAATTTGAATGTACGCATATAATTTTACCGAGCGTAAACGATGCTGAGAATGGGATTTTCTTATTGTTTTTCGTTAACTTTATGACCGTGAGATATATTAACAAGGAAAAAATATCGGAAATCTATATATAAAAAAGGTGATATAGTGTTTTGTGAACTACTGATCTAGTTGTATGTAGGATATTGTCAATGTTTTTAGAAATGTTGTAACTACCTTGCATCAGTGGTGCTATCTATATTCAGATGAAACAACTAACAGTAACTTTTACTTTCCGAAGATAACCGAAGGTTTTAAATTTACATTTTAGGCCAAATGACTTTAGGCCAACTGCCTTTTAGGCCAAACGCCTTTTAGGCCAAATGCCTTTAGGCCAAACGCCTTTTAGGCCAAATGCCTTTAGTCCAAATGCCTTTAGGCCAAACGCCTTTTAGGCCAAATGACTTTTGGTTTCATTTTTAGGCCAAATGCCTTTTAGTCCAACTGCCGTGTCCCCGGGTTGGTTCATGGCTGGTACACTTCTACTGGCACTCCGCTGTTGGCCACTGGCACAGGGCTGGTTCCGGGCTGGTACACTTTTACTGGCACACCACTGTTCGCCGCTGGCACAGGGCTGGTTCCTTGGCTGGTACGTATCTACCAGCTTGCCGCTTTTCACTGGCTGGTACTCTGTGACTAGTTACTACTGGTCCGTTGTTTTGGCGTGCCACCTGGAGCTTTTCACCGCTCTTGGGCCTATTCGACTGCGCAGGGTAGATATCCACCAGAGGGTAGTCCGAAAGGATTAACCACATTCTTCGCGAACTGGTGGAGTCCAAGCCCATTGCTTAACAGGAGTAGCGCCCTGTCCACAAGGAACGGTCTGACGCTGTACAAGCAGCTGCTCAGACCAATCCTAGACTATGCGTGTCCCACTTGGGGCCACCTGGCGGACACGTATATGAGGAGGATGCAGGCGTTCCAGAGCGTGTATCTGAGGATCATTGTGGGCGCACCTTGGTATGTCCGGAATGAGACTCTACATCGCGACCTGGATATGCCTACCATCAAGGACCACTTCCAGAAACTGGCGCAGTCCTTCTACGCCAGACTTCCCGGTGCCACCAATCCTCTTATCCAGGGGCTTGGGAACTACGTCAACATCCCTGGGGGGTGCCATCGACGTCCCAAAGCCCTGCTCGGATAAGCGAGATGTGTCAACAGTGGTTTGGGAGGCTCTCACCCAGCCCCGCATAGAGTAGTGTCTCCGAGCGCAACTCTTAAAAACTCATATTCGGTTCCCCAAAACTATTTCCCACCAAATATAGCTAATAATATGTTATCTTTGTTTCTTTGTTCCAGAACCTCGCGAAACGCGACAACCCGTCTTTAATTTTTGCGAACCACACGGTGTGACCAATTGGTCGGTACGTGTTGGAACTTGCTCTCGTGCTCCCCTTCAGGAAGCATCAGAGCATGCGCCATTCGGCTGTTGCCCGACTCAGAACATCTACCTTGACAGTTACGCCAAGCTAGGTTGTCTGCGAAAGGGCTGATTTGTTGTTTGAGTACCGAGTCATTGTCATGACTCTTAACCTTGCTAATGAAATTATATACCTATGAAATGAGACAGATGAAATAAGGCTGTAAGAGAATTACGAGTATTAATAATTACAAGCTGCAAAAGAATTACATGTGTATTAGTAAATATCCCTGTGAGGTAGAATTTATGATTGTGAGTGATTGCGTTGGGTCGTGGGAATTGGGGAGGATTTTCTTTTCTTAGGACGTGGGAGGTGTGTTTAAGGTATGATGGTGAGCTGTGAGTGATTTAGTGAGTCGATTTCCGGGAAGGATCGAAAGGTTGAATTGACTTTTGGGGTTAGGTTTGATGCGGATGGTTACATTTCCATTCCCCATCTGGGGCTGACAGTGGCGCCAGCGTTATTCTCTGACTAGTAGAAAACCTAGTCGGTTATCCCAGTGGAGTCCAGCGGTGGCAAAGGTAATAAAGATTTTATTGTTTGCGTAGGATTTTCTTTTCTTGGGATTAGGAGTGAGGTGGATACATTTCCATTACCCATCTGGGGCCGCCCCCAGCGCCAGGATTATCTTCTGGCTAGTAGAGAACCTAGGTGGTTATCCCAGTGGCATCTGGCCGTGACTAAGGTTGTAATGGCATGAAATGAGCGACTTGTGAAGGACAGGTCTGGGATTGGAGCAAGGATGGGATAGGTGGGTGGTGGGTTGTCGTCAATCCCGTTGATCTGGCGTAGTCGATTGTCAATTTGGTTAATTACTACTCTACTGTTGTTTTTTTTCATTTTTTATGATTTCCTAGATCTAGGACTAGGGATTTTGTATTTGTTTTAATTTTATGTTGATTTTTTTAAAATTATAATAGACACTTATTTAGTCATTATAATGCTCTCCTACGCCAGCCGTGGTCTCTTGTAGCGTCTTTTCTCAGCAGGATCATAACGTCCTAGTTCCCGTACTATGTCGTTAGTGTGTGTGTCTGCCTGTTCATTGAGTTTTTTGTTCCTTTCCCTGTATATGTCTTGGAGCTGTCTGCAATTAGTCATTTCATGTAGGTGTGTTGTTCTAGTTCGCCAGGGTCCTACAGTGATGGTTCTGAGTATCATGTTTTGTGTGCTTTGTAGTTTATCTGTGAGGTGTTTGGCTCCGTAGCTCCATACTGCGCAGTTGTACAGTATTATCGGTTGTATCATGGATTTGTATAAGACAGTTTTTGTATGAATGTTTAGTTCCCTTCCTTTGAAGAGAGCGTACTATTATACATATCTCCCAGTGGATTTTTTTTCAGTGTCCTCTATGTGACTTCTCCAGGTCAGTTTCGAGTCTATTGTAGTGCCTAAATATTTGGTATCTTTTTTAACAGTTATTTCTGTGTCAAATAAAGTGAGTGGTGCTGGGAGTTGTTTGTATCCTCTGTTAATAATCAAAGCTGCTGATGACTACCTGAAACTTCCTTCGAGCATGGTAACTGGCGATAATGTGGATGATCCATTGTTGGTAGTTGAATTTAGTTAGTTTTTGAATTAGTCCTATGTGCCAGACTCTGTCGAATGCTTTTTCAACGTCTAGAAATATTGCTACGGTGTGTTTTTTTCTTCAAATGCTTTTGTGTTGTCCTCAATTAAATTTAGTACGGGGTGAATAGTCGAGTGATTTTTCCTGAAACCGAATTGGATTTTTGGGATGATCTCATTTTTTTCGCTAAATTTGTCTATCCTTTTTAGAACTAGTTTTTCAAATAGTTTGCTCATAGTGGGGAGGAGACTAATCGGCCTTCTGTTCTGAGGGAACATTGGGTCCTTTCCTTGTTTAGGAAGAGTTATTACTGTCGCCAGTTTCCATACGTCTGGGAAGTGACATAGTGTAAGTAGAGCGTTGAATATTACAAATTGTGCCTTTAGGTTATTTGGTACAAGTACAGAAAGTACTTTATTTCTGAAACCACGCCAATCAAGGCCTAAATTTAAACATTCAGCAAAGATCTAAGATAAATATCCGTTAGTTTTAGAAAGATAAAGAGATAAAAATTCTACTTCGTTTCCTAGACATAGATTACAGACTTTGGTTATCTCCAACAGAAAGTTAAATAAGGTAACATAGTTCTGTCCGTCACAAGATGGGATTATATTTAATAAGAAGAATAGAACTTTAGACTTATTTTTGTCCGATACAGGACTAACCGGCAATTGACAGACGGGTGGTTAGAGGTAATACTCTGGTTTAAATGAAGGCAATCAAGATTTAAATTGGAATCTACATCTTTTTGAATAGTAACATCCTTTTGGAGGGTTTGGATGAGATGCTGATTACTGATCGTTATATGGTTATTAGTTGGTTGACTGTTCGCCATCCGATCACCGATTACTGGTTGTGCCCATAAAAGCTTTAGGGCAACACGAAGGTCACGCACCGAGGTGTCATCCGTGACCATATAGCCATGTTGTCTAACAGCATGGAAAAGTTCTGCTTTTGACAGAAGAGAAATTCTAACCACGTCTTCAACTTAAGGTTGTTGAATGGGGCCCCTAACAGGATCTCTGTCTGTCATTATGTGACTGGGCTCGTGCATGTAACAAATGAAAAAGGAACAAATTAGTAAAATTATTAATTAATTGACAAGCACATAGAGAACCAAAATATAAATTTATGAGTGGTGCAGGTTTTGCACCCTCTCTTTATAAGAATAAAAGGGAGGGGTGCATGTTAACACATTAGAAATAAATCAATCATAAGATAATTTATTATCATAAGTTGCAAACATATCATTTACAAAAAAGGAGAATATGAGATTTTGGTTCTTTGATGGATAGGTGGCACAACAGCCCAGTAATATATGGATTACTCTGACTAAACCAGCGCTGTGCTGGCACACACCTCATCATAGCAGCCTGAGGATGTCAGAGGAGAACGCCCGCCCCATCAACCTGGGGAGTCATGCTCATGGCAGCGTCTCGATTACATGAATATCTCTGAGGGCAACCCGCAATGCCAAAAGGGGCTAAAAAATAAACAACACAAGGCAAGCCCAAGTTAGGTGGGGCAAGTGTGCCAACAATGACGCTCCCTACGATGGTAGGGAGTCGTTCACACAAACGGTCCCTTTGACATTGCCCTAAAATTGCCCCATAAGGCTACAGCAATACCAACATAATATTTAGTGGGGTG
>JBCFYV010005618.1:0-14366 GCA_039000515.1 Timema cristinae | reverse complement strand
AGAAAAAAATCATCTTGTGTTCCAACGCCCAGTCACTCTAAAAAGGTCATAAAAAATTGGGATGATTCTTACAAATTTTGCATATTTCAATGTCATTTGAGTCATAGTTTATAAAATATTTTCTTCCATTTTTATACATTTTCTGAAATCTTATAATGTCTTCTTTAGGTTCGTAAAAACCAGAATATTCTATTTAGTTTCAAAACATTTGCAAGACTCCACTTTTGCCTGCTGCTGAAAAGAAAATTAAGCCTAGATCCAAGATGGAAGCAGATAAATATAAAATATATTTAAAATGGTCAAGTAGCCATTTATTTAAAAATTAGGTGATTTAATATGGCGTGAAATGTAGTGTGATGCAGTGGAATGAGCGTAGTAGGATGAGTATGGTGGTGTGAGTTATGAGTGAGTATGGTGGTGTAAATGTGTATGAGTATGGTGGTGTGTGTTTAAGTGTGCAAGTGTGGTGAGTGTGGTGTGCAAGTTTGGTGAGTGTAGTGTGTGTGTGTTTGAAGTGTGAGTGTGGTGCAAATGCATGTGTGTAGTGTGTGAGGAATTTGTGTTTGTGGTGTGGGGGGTTGTTGTATGTGCGTGCGTGTGTTTGTTTTATTATGAGGGAGAAATTGGTTGTGAGGACATGTGAGAGAGAAAGTCGTGTGTGTGGGAAGTGATGTGGGTTTGCGGTTGTCTGTTGGGAGGAGTGGATGAGGGGCATTACTTCTTTTAAGGCATGTGTTGATGTGTATTTGTTTTAAGGTGTATATTGATGTGTTAATGTGATTGTGGAAAGTTTAGTTGAGTTTGGTGTATATGATTAAAGTGTATTGATGTCTTTAAGGGGTGTTGAGTGCGTTTTAGTGTCTTTAAGGTGTATTGAATGTGTTTTGGTGTCTTTAAGGTATATTGAATGGGTTTTGGTGTATTTAAGGTGTATTGTGTGTTTAAGATACATTGGGAAGATGTCATTAGTGCATTTGTGTATGTTGGTGAAAGACACAGACACAAAAGATTATATAGTAAAAAAATTAGTAGTTTTAAATGGAATAGCATAATAATAATTGCCATGATTTGAAATGTCCAATAACTGGGTTTACCCACCTTTTGTTCAAGCAATGCTCTGCGAACAGATACACGATCTTCAAGTTCTTTACGTTCACGATTTCGTTGAGCCTCTGCTTGCATTTTATTCTTGGATTGATATGCCATAAGAATCTCAAGCTCATAGCGAAGTCGCTCTTTTAGATGATGGCACTCTAACTCTTGAGATTCATCTAATCGAATCTATCAACAATAAACAATGTTTATGTATAATAAAACAACTCAATAGTTAAGTCATAGTATCTACAGATTTAAACAAACCAGTTTACATAAATCTTGTTAACTCAACCCCTTGTCTTAACAATATGTCGCATATGTGGCAGTAGCAGACTGCCAAAGAGCTATATAATATTTGATACACTTTGCTTGCTATTCTGTTAAACCATTTCCAAGGTTGAAATTGTCAAGTCTAGATGGAAACTCCAATCAGATGCTGGGTGTGTTTAGTTATCTTATACACATTTCAGTTAGATTTAGTTAGGGTTCCCCTTGAAATTTATAATATTTCAATACTTAGGCATAAGCTGTTTGAACAAGCTTGCCTGTACTAGCGTTGCAGAATACATTTTTAGATGATATGATGTGTGAAAGTAGGGATAAAAGTTTAAGTGAAAGTGATTTTAGTTGTGGAGAAGATAGTAATAATTTAGAAAATTCAAATATATATTCAAATGATAATAGTGATGAAATTTCTATTCCAAGTATGTGAACAAGTAGTGCTGTTAATTCAAACAATTTAGTGTGTAATAATGATAATAATGATAATAATGATAATAATAATAATAATAAATAATAATAATAATAATAATAATAATAAGTAAGACTGCTGGGAATGATTTAGTGAACAGAATTATCCTGGAGATTCAACTGAAGTTTCAAAGATTTCAGAAATGATTTTACACATTCTAAGATAAAATCCTACTGCTAATGATGTTAGGTTCCTATGTGACAACTTTTGGTCCAAGCTTAATATTGAGACAAACAAATAAGCAACACCGGAATTTTACAGTGCAAATTGTAAGAAAAAAAAACACTCTATAGTGAAAAGTGATTAGATACAACACCTAATGAAATAAGTGCCTATTTTGCAGTATGAATTAAAATGACCCAAGTGAAAATTGTAAAGTCAAGTTGAATTGGTCCAAAATACCTGTTTACAGGAAAATGAGGCCATTCATTAGATTCCATTTAATATCAAGATACCTCCACTTTACTGACAATGGGCCAGTTACATAATCAAGTGCGACGCTATACTGAGTACAAGATAATATCTACCCAAACTCAAATGGAATGGGCCAGTTTCACATATGAAACGGTCCTATTCCATTCTGGTCTGGGTAGGTGTCATTCAAAATTTAGTAATATCCCCACACTTGAAGCATACTCGGTAAGACTATGAAATTGAACCAATGAAACTGCAGACAAGGATGATCATACTTCAAAATAGGATATGTAAGAGACTACTTCAACGAAAAAATTTAAAAAATGTGTACAAACCCATGGAGGATGAGGCTATAGATGAACAACCTTAAGAAATTCAGGGGGAAACTTGTAAGACAGATTCTTTTTATTATCTCAGGGTTCCACCCGTAAAATAAATGTGGCAGTGGGGCTCAAACTAATGAGAATATTACATTTTGGAAGACACTATACTTCAGTGAATTTGATATACATCTACAAATGTTCTGAAATGATTTTCAAAGCACAATATAAAGTATTGTAACTAAATTATTTTTAAAAATTTCATCAATCCAGGTGATTATATATTATTTTCAGGAATTTATATTTAATTTTCGATTGTTAAGACTTGATACACTGGTAGCTGAATAAACAGTGAATAATTAAAGACGGTGCCAACATTCAGAATGCTATATTTCATAAATATACATAGCTTTGAAGTTAACACTAAATTTGGTATAAAGTGTCTCCAATTTTAAATACAGCTTCTTGGATATGTACAACATCAGGTTAAGTAGGACACAAGCTTAACCGAGCTATTAATGACTCAGAATACAATTTTTTTTTTAGATATTTACTTATGCCACTAGCTGGAATCATTATTAAGGGTGTTAACTATAAATGCCATGATTTTATCAATTCTCATCAGATAATATAAAATCTTAATATAGTAGACTAACAATTAACCAAGGTAAATTGGGACCGAGCCTATCTCGGCTGAAAAAAAAAAAAATGGATGATATAGAACATGTAGGATTGATAGTGTATAGCGCAGTGTTCTGGCTGTTGTTTGTAATTGGTTCTCACATCACTTATCATGCATTTAACTACAATATTGTATAAAAGTACTGTATACAATACTTTATACTAGTTTTAGTAATACAGTTTATTTATCTAAAAGTTGAAGTAAAAAGATTGTGTAAAATATTTAACTATTGTATAAATATTGTGTTAAAATTGGACACTTTGACAGAATTAGTTTCTCAGTTAACATGGAGTCTCGGATAATCAGGAGTCTACTGTATTATATTAAAGTATAAAAAAAAATATTAAAATATTCTTCTTGTATGTTAATCTGACCTCACAATCTTCTGACCAGAAGTAATTATTTAATACATAACATTTTATAAGATAAGGAAAACTTGTAGAGTCATAGTACACAGTCAAAATCAAATAAATTTCAACAATTTGACATCCAACTTCTTTTTATATTTATGTTCATAAAAATAATTTTTTAATCTAAATCACATAATTTCTGATCACTTTGGGAATGTTTTAATTAGATTTTTTCATGTAGTCACCGACACAAAATAAGCACAATAATTTTTATTATTTTATACAACCACATAAACAAATTAAAAGTAGCAATCTTAACCTGGACAAGACACCGCTCCTGCCCCCCCCCCCACCTCCCCTCAATGTCTTTTACTATATAAAATAAGGGTAGCTAATGAGACCAATAGGAGGAAAATAGAAGCTAGTGTAACCATTAGAATATGCTTGGCTAAATATTTTAAAATCTTATTTCAACAAGTTCAGAGTCAGATTCCATAGCCAAATGATGTACCTGTTAATGAATTAAAATAATCAGTGGTGGCTCATGAGTATATCTTAAGGGAGGGCAGGGTGCTCTCCCAAAAATTGTTAAATATCTTCTCCTCTCACTTGAATACTTTTGTTATCTTCTCCTCCCATCTCTTGCTTGGCCTCCCTTGCTGTCTTTTTCCTACATACTCCATTTCCAACATTTTATTGGCATCTCCCCCCCCCCCCCCCCCCCCCCCCCCCAAGGTGACGTCATTCCTAATCTTGTTCCTCCTCTTGACAGCTAACATGCATCCAATAAAAAGTTATGAAATTTAATGTTTTCAAGCAGCCAAACATATTTTCTTTTGTTATTTCTGACCTAGAGTAAAAGAACTTCCAAGCTATGTTATAAAATATTTTTTATCAATCATTATAAATTCAATGCATAATTGGTTAGTGTTAGGATACAACATTTGATTTTTTTAATTTTTTTCAATTTCCTTATATTTTTGTCCTTACATATTATTTTACTAAAAATCAGGAATTTTTCTGCTCTGTTCATATTAGCATATGGCTTCTATATGGTTGATCTAAAAATTTTACACATAAACTTTCTGGAATATAAACATATACTACTACTAAAATTACTTGTCCAGTTATTGATTATTGATCATTACCAATTTACCTCAATCTGTGCCTGTTAACAGCTCTGTCTATTACATAACAATACCATTATTTAATTTATGATGACTTATAACTATATTTGTCCCTCTTTTCCTATTGAAGTTATTTTGGCTATATACATTTTTTCCCCTTTTGATATGCCTGCTTTGGACTTAAATCTAACTTAACCTAACTTATACCTAGTGCCGTTGTCTAAACAATCATTCTATATCTTTTCCTTGTAGGGAGTCCCATTTTCTTTTTCTTCTCTGGTCACTTCCTACCGTGGCCAGTCAACATTCCTGGAGTGTTCGATAGCTCCAGCCCAGCATCACGCTTGTTTCCAAGCGAGCAGGGCTCTTTGAATAAGAAACAATTTCCAACGTCTCATCTTTATTCAATTTACCTTCCTTCTCCCCTAGCCAGTATTCCAGGCGTTTCTGGTTCATCAGTGATATTCATCACTGGTATCCATGAGATGCCTTTCCTCGGCTAGAGCTAAAGATATATCCAGAGTCAATCAAAATCTAATTTACCCTCCTTTTAATTACACTTTCTGTGTTTTGTTTCACCAGTTTGGTAATGTCTCGTCTAAGTCTGATGTTGCCTCTCCTTCTCCGTCTCCATCGTATTCACTCGGCACTTCTTCCTTAGTTGTTTCTTCCTGTCTGTTTTGTCTCAAGTCTTGTTCTGTCTATGACACCTTTTTTTTAGTTTGTCCATATGTCTATCCCTTTCTGCTTTCAATACCCTATCCGCTATCTCATAGAGGTAGCTTCACGAGTCCACATCCCTCAATATATGGTATATGGCATTGGCCTGTAAAGGCATTAGTAGCTCAGCTCTTTCTTTCCCTTTCCATAAATATACATTCCAAGATCAAGTGTTTTGGTGTCGCCTCTCCTCCGCAACAGCAAAGACTGATTTCCCTCAAGTTCATCCTAAAGAGGGATGCTCAATATGGGCCATGCCCTGTGATATAGTGGACTATGGTGTACAAGTCCCTGGGAAGGTTGAAGATGCTTCATTATCAGTCTTTCTTGTAATTTCTAGAATAACTGGAATGTCCTTCTACCTGTGGTACTATCTTCCCAATCTGCTTGCCACTCCCCAGGAAGGTCTCTCTTACACCGTTGGTTGTTAATCCTATTACTTCGTCTAACTTCCCTTTTCCAAGCCAATATCAAGTAGCCCTCTTTTGTACCTCTAAGTCTAGGGGCCAGAAACTAGGGTGACACACAACGCGTTTGTTGGTACAGTTTTGTAGGCCCCAGAAAATTTCATGAGAATTTTCCTCTGAAGGCCTCCGAGTTTCCTTTTAGCTCTGTCACCACATTCCTGCTCCATATCCCACTATAGACACCAGCAACGCCTGATGGTATAGTCTAATCAGTTTTAAGGGCAGATGGAACTTATGCTGCCCTATACTGACTATTCCATTTATAGCCCGTAAGGCTCTCCCACATACGTTGTCCGTGTAAGCTAAGAAGCTAAGCTTTTCATAAATCTTCATTCCTAGGTATCTAACCATTTATTGTTCTATTTTAATAACAGGATCTCTCTTAAGCATGCCCCTGAGCAGCATGTAGGTTGTCTTCGCTGGCGCCAAGCTGAGTCTTACTTTCCTACACCATTTATCCAAGCTGCCCAGTACCTTATTACTTTTTTCTTCCAGATTCCTCCTCCACCACTATCAGCAAGTCGTCAGCAAAAGCAACAACCCCCACCACTTCAGGGAGTGCTTCAATCTCCAGCAACCCAAGCTCGAGACTAACGTCCCAAAATATCGGAATACTGACCGATCCTTGTGAGCATTCTTTTGTTAATTTTTTGCTTATTGTTATGTCTGGGCATCTCAGGTTTGCATACCTGTCCCTACAGTAGTCCTTAAAGCTCTCTAGCCAGTTTAGTTCTCTTAATCTATTTAATAAGGCTGGCTACCAAAGGTTATCAAATGCACCTGAGATGTCCACAAATATTCCCATCAGACATTTTGCCCTAGATTTTTCTACCATACTAATAGCAGCACATATCGCATCCTCCTCTCTATGTTTTTGCAGTCTCTTACAGAGAATTTTCTCCTGCAGTTTTGCACATATATTCATCAAACATATCAGTGTGTACAACTTTGGGAGTTGCGGGTCTATGTCCTTCCCTTTACTCAGATTTACCACTTCGCTCTGCTTCCACACATTTGAGATTTTGCCCTGATCCAAGCACTCATTCATGAGCGGTGTCTTAAAGGGTGCTATCTGATCACTGATTTCCTGAATCCTCTCTACCCCGATTTCATCAGGTCCAGGTGCCTTCTTTCTTCTCATTCCTGCTATTAGTCTTTTAATCTCACCCTGTGTTACTCGTTCCACTATCATGTTTTCATTAATATATGCCATTTCCATACCCTGCCTATATATTTTGTTCTCATCCCCCTCCTCCTGATTATCATCAGGGAGCAACACATCCATTAGTAGCCTAGCCGATTCCTCCCAGCAGGTAGTCATTCCTCCTTCTGGTTTCTTGAGTGTTGAAATGACAGCTGGGAGTCTAATTTTCCCTGCTATCTGAAAGGGTACACCCCATGTATTCTTAATCAATTCTTCTTGAACAAATCTTTCCCAGTTATCATTTTTAACAATATTCATTGTATTTTCAAATTCTTCCTTCCTTTGCCGGTATATATTCAATAGAAGGGGTCAAGTTGTAGAGAAGTTGCATGCTTACATTTTCTCTGTCTACTTCTTTACCGAGTTCAAAAGTTATCCGATTTTGTTTGCTGGATGTCTCACAATTATGAAATTATCAGTTCTCTATTAGTTCTCTTGCTTCCCCATTACACAAGGTGACATCAATTTTAGAGCTGGCTCATGCCCTTTCTACATATAGTGAAACAATAGCCGGAACTATTGTTAATGCATTTTAGTGAGGATAACACCTCTCCGATATCATATTCTGAAAATTGAAAAATGACACCTGGACACGGGAATTGAACCCGGGACCTTCGGCTTAGTACGCCACTGCTCTTACCACTGAGCTATCCAGGATTCGTCCCGTGCCCATGGTCATTCTTCACTCATAGTTTAAGGCAGAGTCTAAGATGGACGTGCGGAGGTCATCAGCTTTTTATAAACACGTGATACACAAGATCACAGCCATCAGACCATGCAGCCATTATCGACTCGGTAGTTGGCAATTTTGCAGCCATTGGACAATTATATACATATAATTGTATAGGATTGCATATATAGTGAAACAATAGCCGGAACTATTGTTAATGCATTTTAGTGAGGATAACACCTCTCCGATATCATATTCTGAAAATTGAAAAATGACACCTGGACACGGGAATCGATCCCGGGACCTTCGGCTTAGTACGCCACTGCTCTTACCACTGAGCTATCCAGGATTCGTCTCGTGCCCATGGTCATTCTTCACTCATAGTTTAAGGCAGAGTCTAAGATGGACGTGCGGAGGTCGTCAGCTTTTTATAAACACGTGATACACAAGATCACAGCCATCAGACCACGCAGCCATTATCGACTCGGTAGTTGGCAATTTTGCAGCCATTGGACAATTATATACATATAATTGTATAGGATTGAATATATAGTGAAACAATAGCCGGAACTATTGTTAATGCATTTTAGTGAGGATAACACCTCTCCGATATCATATTCTGAAAATTGAAAAATGACACCTGGACACGGGAATCGAACCCGGGACCTTCGGCTTAGTACGCCACTGCTCTTACCACTGAGCTATCCATATGTTGCAGGATTTCCTGGATGGCTTACCACCTCCAGATGCCTTGCTGTCATTGTACCCTCTAGTAGTTTCCCTCTTTGATATGCCCTATTCGCTCTTATTCTACCATATTCCTTTCTTATATCATATCAGAGTGGAGACCTGGCATTTGCATCCATTATGTACACAACTGGTATATTAGGGAATGACTCATCTATCTTTTCTAGTTGTTATATATAAGGTTCTATTTCCTCTCATAACTGAAAATACAGGTTATCTAGTTAACAACCACTGATCCCAGTTCGAATTCCCAAACATAAGACCTTCTCATTGCAAAATTGATTAATCCTTGTTACTGTTATGTGCTTGTTGAGCACTATAATGACACTCATTAGTGCCTTCGCATTTGATATAAATCTGGCGTCTTTTGGAATATGCGGGATAGATCTATTCCTGGTGCTGTAGGGCTCCTGTAGGCACACAACATCCAACACCTTTTCTTCCGCCACTTCCTCACTTCTTGCATCATGATTGCACTTGCATCGCATTCATTTGTCCTATTTTGATTCCTACTTTCTTGTTTTCTTTCATCACGGATGGTATGTGTGGATATAACATCTAGGCCATTTCTCTTTTGAATCAAACACCGTGCGACCATGTGCTTGAACGAGGTGCTTATATACCTCTTTTGAATCAAACGCCGTGCGACAATGTGCTTAACGAGGTGCTTATATACCTCTTCCGAATCCAATTCTTCCTCCTTTTTTAAAAAAAATTGTTTACAATTTCCCTTAATTTGTATATATATCTGTGGGTAAATTTGCCGCTTTTAACTGTATTCTGTCATGTGCCTTCGGTGTTGGAAATGTTATCGTGTTATCTTTCTCATGGCTCTTCCTTACTAAGTGACAAAGAGCTAGGTTATGGTTGTGATGTTTTTCCAATCTCGATAGCTGAAGGTTTTCCTCTAATTTGGGATAGAAATGCTGCACTACATCAGTAATCTTCATGTCCCCTTCCTCTAGATTTGCTGTACTATCACTACTGCCTCTTTCCACTCCTTGGCATGCCTTTTTTGTAGTCACAAGTTGGTCCTTGCCTTCTTTTTCTTCTTCTTGTTTCACTTGTTCTTTACCATAACTTAATCCTTTCCTCCACAGTTTCCACACCATTCCTACTACTTTCTTCCTGTCTCGTTTACTTTTGGCTTTTTGTGCCATAACGACTGATTATGTTTTAGCCCTTTCCTCCATACTTACTATTCCTGACCTAGAAATACTGGTTCCTTATTTGGGATGAATACAATTTCTGATACATTCTCAGCTTTTCCAGTCTTTAATCCCCTTTTTTCCTCCAGCTGAGTTTCCTTGGGTTTCTTATTTATCTTGCCTCCCGCCCCTATAATATGGTTGTTCCCCTGTAATTGTATATTAATCACTGGGTTGTGTAGTTGGGCTATGTATGTAGAAGCTGCAGCAGCAGAGTCTCCTGTAGACCCGTAATGACCATCCCAGAATCCATTTCCTGGCCAGCTATTGCCATCCCATGCATAGCATGTGACCAGAACTTCTTGATTATCCATCTCTCCATACCTTTTGCAGTTTTCATACTTTTCATACAGAAGCCTCTTGCTAGAAGTTATTAGCGTTCCCATATTTATTATATATTTTCTCATGGTCCCTAAAAGGTTCCATTATGGCATCCAGCCACAGAAATTCAATGTGATCTATGAGTTTAGTTCTGGCTTTTATACTATCTAGTTCCTCTATTATTACCTTTCCCATTGCCCTATAGTAGTGTTCTCGCTGATAAATAGACCCACACCAAACTCCCATACCAAATCCTATTACTTGCAGTTGTATTGGTTTTCCTACCGCTTTTGCTTAAAGTGTGGCTTCTGCCAGCAGTATTTCCACTATGATCCTTATCCTAAATTCATATATTACACTCGAGATGAGAGGGCCAAAATTGGCATCTATGTGTTCTTCCTCAGTTACCTTTGCAGAGGATATAAAGTATTCCCTTATGCACTTAAAGACCCCTTTGGCATCCTCAAGTCCATAGTACAGTCTATACCCTTTTCTTGGATATCTCAAATTCGGCCCAACCAACCTTACTATTGCTCCCTCCTATACTATATTCCCATCTCTTCGAGGCATTCCCATATCTTTCCTTTCTCCCCATTTATGAATTTAGTCAGAGAATATGCTCCTATCAGTTAAGATAGCACCACATCATAGTCTCGGAGATAGACATGCTTTCATTCTGCATAGCTGAATACCACGAGAATTCTCTTTCTTTAGCACCATCAGCACTCACAAACCTCTCTTCGTGACCATATGCATAATTACAGCTACACATTAACATTCTGCGCATGAAGGCTTCCATATTCATCTTTAAGTAGAATGCTTGTGTTACTTCCAGACCATATTGGCCTAGATATTCTAAGACTTCCTTGTAAAGCCCAATAGTCCAAGGGTGTATCACTATATATTAAGAATTTACATACCTCTCAACATTCTCCATGCTCATCTCTCCCTCCTTATACAATATCCCTATTTTGAACAATTCCAGCAGAACCTTGTACAAGGCTATATTTTGAAGGAATACCTGCACATTACTAATATTCCCAACACTCAAAGGTCCACTCTTACTTTTTCTATTGGATTTATCTGTTCCCTTCCCAGATTTGATTACTAAGTGATTGGTCTCTTGAAATATCTTATCCTTTTCTTTATATTGTTTTGCCCTAATCACATTCCTTTTCACTCTGGATGGGGAGTTAGGTTTTTTCCTCTTTACTCTAGCCATACCTATTATGTCCTTATGTATTTGACTTAGCCTGTCCACTATTTTTGAAAGTAAGTCTGTCATCTCCTTAAGTTTTGTTCTAGTCATAGTCAGTCCTTTGAATAAGTCTGTCCAACAGCATTTGGTATGCATGACATTCAAGGTGATTAGGGTGCTTACAATTTGTTTTTTTCCTGCTACTCCAGGGGATGCAAGTTTTAACTTTCTCTTTGCAATTTTCTGCTTTGTGACCCTCCTTCCCACATTTCCCACACACCATATACTGCTTTGGACAAAGCTTGGCCATGTGGCCGAGGTCCCTGCATTTGTTGCATCTGGTAACTACAAGGTATTCCTTCACTGACACATAACTAAACTTCACGTAAATCCGTGTGTTCACCATTAGATTCCTGACTTTGGGAGAAAACCTCAACCACATGGTTCACCGTCCTTCTTTCTCTTGGCCCAGTCTTGAATCTTGGTTCGAAACCCTCTTCAAAGTCTTTTCTGTCTATCCTATTCTCAAAGTTCTGACTATAAGTCCATCTCTTTTATTGTCATTTCTGTAGGCACATCAAAGATTGACAGCAACGGTTTTTTCTTCTTCGGTCCCTCAAATTTTAAACCCTCAATCTTACTAATGCTATATTTAATCTTATTTGTATTGTCCTTTGACTCAGTCTCTACCACTACTATCTTGCCTGCCGGGAGGATGGACCTGATTTTGATCCTCTCCTTGGATAGATATATTTTCCCCATTACTTTTTGTTGAAGTGCTTTTGGATCCTCCCTTAATTGGGTGATATGAAGACTTGACTCACCTTCATCTCCTTTCTCTCATAATTCCAACAATATGTTGAACAGAATTTACACTAAAAATTAAGAATGTGCAGCTAAATAAGGGCATAGTTGCAACTTAGGACAGCCACCTAGCTTACAATTACATTCCTAATCTTGAGACAATGTCTTCTGTACTGGCCATGTAAATTCCAGTTAGGGTATGAACGACCGGTTCATGACCAGGAGTTCATGCAGGGACAAACTGACTGACTAGCAGGACAGTTGTGTTCAGTACTTCATCAGAGTATGTTGTCAAAATAAAGACCTCTGTATGGTTCGGGAATATAGTAGAGATAGGGTAGTTTACCCAGGAACAGATACCATGTATCAAGTAACATCTTTTGTATATTTTATATTCCATCTTATTAAACTAGTTAGTTATAGATTAGAAACACATCTCTCATATTATTTAAATGTGTGTGTGTACTCCCATCATCTATGAACTGGCCATATCATTAGTATAATTTACCAGAATACCATTTTTTTAATGTTTAATGGGGTGTTTGAACTGAAATATCTCTATATTAATGAATCAGATAGCTGAAGCTATCATCTAACATTTAGTGAGGCTTAACCCCACTTAGATATGATATTCTGAAAATTGAAAAATGACACCTGGACACGGGAATCGAACCCGGGGACCTTCGGCTTAGATGTCATTTTTCAATTTTCAGAATATCATATCTAAGTGGTGTTAAGCCTCACTAAACGTTAGATGATAGCTTCAGCTATCTGATTCATTTATATATATATATGCAATCCAGTACAATTATCATATAATTGTCAATTGGCTGCATAATGCCAACTACAGAGTCGCAGGTGGCTGCGTTGTCTGATGGCTTGTGATCACATATAATCACATGTTTATAAGCTGATGACTTCTGCACGTCCATCATAGACTCTGCCTTAAAATATGAGTGAAGAATGACCATGGGCACGGGACGAATCCTGGATAGCTCAGTGGTAAGAGCATTGGCGTACTAAGCCGAAGGTCCCGGGTTCGATTCCTGTGTCCAGGTGTCATTTTTCAATTTTCAGAATATGAAATATCTCTGCTCCAAACAAAAAATTTTTGAATATAAAGCAATCTTTTATTTTAAATATAAATGTATCACAAACTTCCTTTTTCAATCATTAGGCCATCACTTTTCTAGGCATAGGTATTTCTGCAAGCATCTAAATTCTTTCCTCTTGTCTAGTGAATAAAAAGGGTAGATTATTTGTAATTTCGATTATTGCCTTTTTGAAGTCATCATAGTAGCATGAATCCTCACTGGATTAGTTTGCAAAACTTTTAACTGATTGAATAATATATCAATGTGAGGCAATGAGTAAAAACTTAGCCAAAACAAAAAAGGCTAATTTAAAGCCAGTTAACAAACCAACAGCCAGTGTTAGTGTTCCTAAGTTATATATTTTCAAAACACCTGTCTGTATATCTTCGAACATTCCAGAATATTGTCTTTGTAAGTGAAGATTGTTTGTATTATCCTGGATGAAAATCTTAACTAGTTTGTGAGGGTCAAGGTTTTTTTTAGACATATTAATGCTTTAAAGCCACTCTCCTGTCTGAAGAATGGAGAGAAAAATGCACAATCCCATTAAAAAAAATTTAATCATTATAATAGAAAACGGCTTTTTTCGAGCAATTTATTTAATAGTTGGGAATGACAATAAACACAAATGACTTTTTTTTTCTCCCTTTGATTTTAACGTTTTTTATTCCCTCCCGTCCACGCATAACAGCGGCTTTGTCGCATGTCTGCATGATCAGTTTGTTAAATGCATGTAGCACAGACTCTACCTAGCAGAGTCCAGAGGATATAGTAGACAATATATTTCAATCAGGGGTCAACAAACTTTTTGATATTGCAGACCATACAGCTTTAAGAAATGTTTGGCGAGCCGTATTATTTGAAACATATTTAGCAAAGATTTTCAACTTTTTATTTTCATAGAGCCATTAGATAGAATTTATTTTTATGAATGTAATAATGTATTTGTTTGTTTTTTGTATAATTGTATTATAAAAAGCAAACAAACAAATATGTTTGTAAAATTGACCTTTATTAATTAGTTCTAAATAAAGGCTTCCCCAAACAGGCGTCATGTGGGACATGTATCGCAATATTGCAATGCCATGTTGAGTTTACCATAAACACAATTAAAATTACAACTTAAAAAGCATCTCCTATCTCATGTATAAAAATTTGGTTTGCCATAAATAACATTATTGAAAATAGATTTAG
>JBCFYV010005617.1:0-15263 GCA_039000515.1 Timema cristinae | reverse complement strand
GGGGAAAAAACGGGAGTAAATGTTCCCTTTTAAAAAGGGTGTACCGGTACAAATTATTTGTGTTACAACGGTAAAACTATTACAAAACTTTGGCATCAAAAAAGTTCAAAATCAAAAGGGGTACAAGCATTTACTGGAGTACATGGAGTACTCACTTTGATATGTAATTACTCAAAACGGGTACGGGTACAATACTTTTCTTCTGGTACAAAAACGGTACAAAACTAGTACAAAACTTTGGCATCAAAAAAGTTCAAAATTAAAAGTAGTAAAACTCATTAACCTTGAGTCACCACTTTGATATGCAAATTACTCAAAATGGGTACGGATACAAACTTTGGCATCAAAAAAAGTTCAAAATTCAAAAGTGGTACAACTGCATTTAACTAGAGTCACCACTTTTGATAGCTAATTACTCAAAACGGGTACGGGTACAATACTTTTTCTTTCTGGTAAAATGGTACAAAACTAGTACTAAACTTTGGCATCAAAAGGTTCTAAATTCAAAAGTGGTACTACAGGTTAATGGACGTCTAGCTGACTGGAATGAATAAGCTAATTTTTCTGCTCGAGAGTGTGATTGTATCTTGACGTTATGTCTCCCCACGTTTAGTCAAACCTGGTCGCCTACACACTTTACGGTCCTGCACTACACTTCTTATCTCTATCAATTCTTGGAAAAAAGTTTGCTTGCTGCCTTTACTGATTACCGGTCGTGGTCGCCAGTCTCCCAATTGTTTAAACAAACAGGTAGTTCTGCCAACCTGATGGCTGGAATCCACCAGTTTGTATAACGTTAGCAACGCCATCTATTTTAGAGCTGAAAGCTCAACACACCGCCAGGGAGGGTAGGCAGGGCCTTAAAGGGAGGCCAAGGAAGAGATAGTAATCACAGATAAGAGTGTGTGCAAGTGAGAGGAAAAGAATTGTGGGAGGATAGAGCAAGAAATAAATATTTTACTAAACTGACCCAGCCACAGGCAGGAAGGAATCTGTTATGGTGATTGAATTTAGCTACACCTATCAAAGCTTTAATATGGATCCTAGATGTTTTTCAGATCTCTGTGTTTCTCAGATAAGACATCATAAAATATATTAGCAAAACCTTATATAAAATATTTAACTTTTAATCAAAAAATTGCATGTTTCATGAATTTTCATTCCATAAATACACTGTTCACACGCTGTAATTCTCTGACTATGTTCTATTAATAATAATTAATAAAAACAGCAATAGAAGACAAACTGAATAATAGTAGAAATCACAACAATTATTAATAATAAAAATAAATATTTCAGCTTTCAGTGAGGTTTCTGGATCTCTTTAACGTTAACAAGCTCATTAAAATTTGGATTTGTTTTGGAAGAAGCAAGAAGGATCAAGTTTTTTAGATGCTTATCAGTGAGAACTGAAGAGTATTTATTTTTGACCCAGTTTCATAAGTGAAATGTTTGCTCACAGATGTACGTAGAACCAAACTTAAAACAATATCTCAAGGCCAGATCTCTTAATTTAGGATACTAACACGAGGGAAGGTATTTCCAGAAGATGGAAAATTATTGGCTGGATGGATTCCCAAGTACTTCCTTGTCCCTTGCTGTGAATTGAAGCGTTGTTTCTGAATATCAAGAATTTCACTTAGTACGTCAGAAGGGTAGAGAACCATTTCCTCCATAGAAATTGAAAAAGGATTCGTGAAAAGTTTAAACATTTTTATTTTCATCCTGGAAGCCTGAAAACCTAATTTCAAAAGAGTTTTTCAAATCAGAAATAGCATGTTTATATTTATTAAAGACTGGAAGCCACCACTACATTCAGTGTTGGAAAGTGTTTTCATTCGAGGAACTTGGGAGAGCTTATTCTGAGAAATATTATGATCCAGCAGAGTGAGCTTTGCTTTAAAAGCTTGAATGGAACTGAATAGGATCAGAAACATGTTATTTTTACCTTGCAAACGCTGATTCAAGTTGTTAAGGTGACCATAATGTTGGTCAGAAAAGCTAACTCCATAGCCAGTCTTCATTCTTCAAAAGCGTACACTCATCAGGTAGTTCCCGTTTTCTTGCAAAGATTCAAAACATTACCCTTTAAATTCCAAAATCTTTCAAGTGCCTTTCCCTGTGACAACCAACGGACACTACAATGAAGCAGAAGCTACCACGGTGTTTGTCTTTCGATTCTGCTTCAAGGAGTTCACGGACTTCCCTTCTGTTCAGCGCCCTAGCTCGGATCTTGTTGATACATCGCACCACTGGATCGAGCACAGAAGAGAATTTCATGTATTTGACACAAAGGACTTCTTGGTGGCTAATGCAGTGGTATTTAAAAACTTTATGCTTCTAAATAACCTTCCAACAAAGCTAACAAAACCTTTTCAGGGTTGCCACGCACCTGGAAAACAGGGAAAACAGGAAAAGACAGGGAATTTGTTTGTGTCTGGAAAGGGCTTCTTGGTGGCTAATGCAGTGGTATTTAAAAACTTTATGCTTCAAATAACTTCCAACAAAGCTAACAAAACCTTTTCAGGGTTGCCACGCACCTGGAAAACAGGGAAAACCGGGAAAAGACAGGGAATTTGTTTGTGTCTGGAAAAAACCGGGAAAACACAGGGAATTTCACCAAAAAGCTAGACTTTACTGGAATTTGTTAGTGAATTTGGGCAATAAAGTGCTTGCAAGCGAAATAATATAGACTAAAATTTGTAACTGGAGAATTGAGCAGTCTGATTGGAACACGTCTCTTTTATGATGACTATGCTTACCAGCACCTCATCAGCTTGAGAAGTTCTGAGTGCAACTGAGACAACTCGTTTTCGTTCGGAAATGCCGCGCATTTTCGGCTTCCTCCACTCACCCCCGCTAATAACACAAACGTCTCGTTTCTTCCACCCCCATCCCCCAACTTAAACAAGCCATGCTGCTGGCACGTGTTTCTCCTACCAGTCGAATGAATTCATTCATTGGAATTTGGTGTGTTAAAACTTGTTTGTCTTGTTTAAAAAAGATTACTCCTTTTGAAAGAGGTAAGTATCCCAGATTATTGTTTTTGTAGCGTGATGTTTTAAGACTGTGCCCTACCTATCTTACCATTTTGGTTATTTATAATTTTTTAGAAATTGCCAATGTGTTTATTGTCTGTTTTTATCTGAATGGGTTTTAACATTTTTACTACAGTCAACTCTCGTTTTTAGCGAAGGTGGATTTACCTGGTTACTGCCGTGGCCAGGATTTTTAAAAAAGGCGTATACTTTAAAGTGAAAAGTTTATGAAAATATTGCCTCCAGCTTCTAGTCTGTTGTAAAAATGACCGATTGTATTTGTGTCTGCGCATAGCTACCCTAACTCTCCCACCCCTGTGAAAATGGACTAGCCCACTATTTACCACTCTTCTCTCCAAGGTCACAGTTTTCCCCCTCTTTCTTTCCAGTTCAGGCAGTGTTAGGGATATGCAATACTGGTAAAATATCATTATTTGAGTATGAAAGAATGAACGAGAAGTATATCATATTTTCCAGTATCGATACTTTCATTTAGCGACAGAAAAATAAGGCAATAATAAAACAAGATCGGAAAAATAAAGGAAGTAAAAGGAGAAAAGTAGGTAAAATAAAATCTTTCGACACCGGGTAAAAAGTACTGATGTTATTAAAATATCAAAATGTTGGTATCGATACTAAAATATCTGGCATCGATACTGATATAGCATCCCTTCCTAGTGCTAGTTTAGCGTCTCGTAAAATTGTAAGATATTAAAACTATGTTGAACTCAAAACTTTATATCTAGATATGACCAAAACTTCAGGCCTTTTAGTTTATTTTGACCATAGCCCTCAAATTAAGTGTAGCTTGCTAATAAGTGAATTTTTTGAATTCCTTATTTTTCAAAAATGGCTCAAGCGATATTGATTAAAATTAATAAATAGAATTATATGGACTAATTGACCTCCCAAATAACATATATTCTGTTTTTTTGGTAAAAAAAATCGTTGTGGGCTGGTTTACTGATGAGTGATTTTTTTCAAAAGCTTGAAATAGTTTTAAAAAAAGCTTTAACGATTTGGTTCAAATTGGTATCTTGGGCCTTAGGCCTAATCATTGTGCTTGTGATAAAAAGTTTTTTAAAGGTATTTTACTGAGTATTGATTTTTCAATAATAGCTTTTATAATACATTTATATATGATTGTGTCATATTGTTTATTAATCAAGTACTTATTGTATTTGGTATTTTCCCGATAGGTTTGTAGAGTTACCTTGGAAATTGATATAACAGGGTTTAGTAGCGCTCCATTACCCCGCTAAATTGAGAGTTGACTTTTTTTATATATCTATTACAATATGGTAGGGATGAGGATGGCAGTTTATTAGAGGAAATGCACCTGAATCAGCGAGAAAAAATCACGTGTTAATTTTATTATTGTAAATTATTATTCACGATTAGTGTGGGCTACTTAGTCTATATAGAGCCTAACTATTCATATTATGCTATTGACGGTCAGTGTGGTCATAAAAAGACCGTGGAAACAAGACTTGGGATTAATTGCACATCCTATGCGTAGCAAGCAGCAAAGGTGTTTGGAGGTGGCTATCTCCCACTGCAACTTTTATTTCTTTTGTTCAGGGTTATGTCAGAGATTACCAATAATTTTATTTGAGAAGTGAATGCATGCCCAGTTTTGTGGAAGTTTCTTTATAGCATAAAAAATACCAGGTACAACACATAGACAGGCCTGCTGAGGATGGGAAGATCAGGGTCAAATTCCGGTCAAGTGTACTGAGGGTATTTTACCTAAATAGTTTCTCACACTCCTTCCATGCAAATATGTTTGGCTTACCCCTAAAATGTTTCCTTCCTCCTCCCTACCCCCTTAGAGTAATTGTCAATATCACACATGCATATAAACCTGAATAGGTAGTAGCCTAAGTTGCGGGGATTTAAATAAAAAACAAGAAAGTGGAGGTTTGAATCTTTGCCCACTACACTGAGGGGTTAATTTCTAAATGTGGTTTGTCACCACTGGTTTTTAATTCTCACCTCCATGCTCATGTGGGTGCACTTAGTCAAAAATTATTTTCCCTTTAAATTAAGTCTATTTAGGCTTGATGATAATAATAATAATAATAATAATAATAATAATAATAATAATAATTCAAATAATGCTGCTTCTTCCTCTTTTAAAGAAGGTAGCTAATGTAACGCAGTGTTTCTCAAACCACGGGTCGTGACTAAATTGCAGGATAATCATGGGTTTAATACCTAGTTGTGGTAATACCTCAAAATTATTAGTTTTGTGCATTTTTAAAATTTCACTAGAGATGAAAAACAAAAAAAGTAATTAAATACACTTATAAGAATTATATAAATTTGCATTCATTATAGGCTATGTAGATACCATATTTAATAACATTAAATATATATAAATTATTTCTTATTTTGCATTTTTGTTTAAAGAGTGCCGTGGAGTAATAAAATATCGAGACTAGAACAAAAGTATTTACACAAATCAATATTGTGTACTAAAATACAATGTAAAAATTAGAGTTAGTAAAATTAATAATCATTTTAACTTAGTATGCGAATAAACCCAGCAGTAAACAGCAGCCATAGGCATTGCATTTAACTTTTATCAGAACATTTCTATAAGTATAACCTACATCGATCAATCGGGATAGTCGAAAAATGTAATATTTTTCACTAAATTAGTATGTCATTTACTATTACTAACCAGTATTGGATCATATGACAAGGCTTATGACACAATATTCACATTACAAAAAAGTATGTAAAATTCTATGGAAATTATTTATACACAGATATTTAATATTGTAGCTATTTGTATTTTCTGATTATTGTTAAAGGTGTTTTTAGTAAATTTTTATAGTTTTATATTTTTAAAATAGGTTCTTTGAGTTACTCTTCTTTGCAGGTTTCACAGTTCCGGCATGTCTCTGTCCAAGCATAACAATCAAAATTCATTCCAGCCTGGCTCGATGATGAGCGTTTTTTTTTTGGGCCCAAAGAGAGTAAGATTAATCCTTATTCTGCATTCTGCTCTGTTTGCAAAAAGACGTTTACCTTAGCAATAGGGGCAAACGGGCCCCCAAAAGCCACAGGGAAAGGCTGAAAGCTCATTTAAACCCTGCGAAGCAGGAATATTCTTGGGCATTGGAGTTTTTTTCAAAAAGGAACTGAATCTCAAAAAAAAGGTTTAAAGATAACGGGGAGAAAGCAAAACCAAAAAAAATTTATAGTCATATGCTGCAAATAATGAGCTCGATCTGTGTGTTGAAATTTCAAAAGCATCCATATTTTTCTTCTTCTCGCGGGGTTAAAAAAAATTATGGAGAAAGATAGGTGACACGGGCAGAGTTATTTTGGTCCTTACCTGCATTGTACTAACATCAATTTTTTGCTGGGGGGAAACTTGGGCTTTTCGACCATGTTTGATGATAGTGAGATACCCCAAAAAAATAATGCTTGGCCGCCCCAAAATTTAACATATAAAATTTTTTTGGCCCTTTGCCCCGTATTTTGGGGATATTGTTCAGAAGAATTGTTTTTGTGACCGTTTTGTTGTGGCATTTGTGACCCCTGAACAAAATTGTCCAGAAGGAACAGAGGGATTTGGTTTTGAGGTTTGGAGCAGGAAAAAAGAAAAAGTAGAAAGCAGATATATGGATCACCCTTCTTGGGGACATTTTGCGTGTTGACCTTAAAAATCCCCTTCAAAAAAGAGTCTCGGGGTTTGAACCTAGAATATTTTACAAGTGTCAATGGATGGCCCAAACGTCAACATAAATTTCCCCTACGTGTTTCTTAAGTGATTTACAAAAAGACCCATCGATCCAGTTTTGTTGGAAATGGGCAGTTGGGGTTTCTATTTGCATAATGCATTAAAGGGGTAGCATAAAGCCAAAAAGTGGTCCGTAGTAGAGTTCCTTTTGGGGCCTTTATTGTCTTAAAAAATGTTCCCACTCGAAGGTCAGATTACACACGTTTTCAAAATCAAACCAAATTTCCTAAAAAATTTTTTTTCCGTTGGGTGCTACAAAAATTGCTGTGTCGAAAGGGCTGAATAAATTTCCCTAACTTAAGACCTTTTTTAAAAGGGTTTTAAAAACGAGACAAAAAAGCCCCACATCACCAGCTACCAAGTAGGTTCCCCAGTACAAATGAAAACTAAGGCCCCAAAACTCTTTTTTTTTCGGGACCTTGGGCTTGGGTTGAGCCCATCCTTCGCATTTCAGGGGGACAAACCATGGCCCTTTTTCTAACAGATTAACTAATTGTTGCTTTCAATTATGAGACGATTTTCAAGAAAGGGGTGTTAGAGAAAATATGTAATGAAATATTTTTTTCAAAATTAGAACATAGTATAAAAGCTGTAATTGATCGGGTATATCCTCTGATGTATTAGAAAAGTAAGATGTAACCAAAACAAATCCTTGGATTTGGGCAGAGTCCCTTTTTTGTCTGAAAGGGTTTTTTGCTCAAAACTCTCTCCAACCACCATTAAAGTACAAGTTGACAAAGGCAAAAAAATTTTTGACCCAACTCTGATTGTAATTTAAAAAGAAAAGGAAAACCCTGCGTATAGGGCAACTTTTGGAGGTATTCGTAAAAAAACCCAATCAGTTAAGGGGGGTGAGGAAAGAAAAAATTAAGGGAGAGTTTTATTGCTTCTGCCCCAAATTGAAGTGCTAGAGAAAATGAAAGCCTTTTCCCCGGAAAAAAAATGAGCTCTAGAAAATTTTTTGGAAAAAAACTTTTTTTTCAATTTTAAAGGATCAATGAATGATGAGTTTCCAAAAAAAACTTCATATTACAGGAAATCATCCTTTGAGCTTTGGGTTTTCTGTCAACAAAAAATTTTACCATAGAAATCAGAGCAGGAATTTTTTAATTGTAAAAGACTAGTGGGGCAGGAAAAATCTCCCGGGGGGTTTTAAAAAAATTAAAATTTTCTAAATCAATATCCATGCCAAAAGGGGACGCAAGATCAAAATTGTGGAAGTCAGGAACAAAAGAAAAATAAAAATGATGTAAAAAAAAAAGGGGAAAAATAAAAGGGAAAGAAGCAGCAAAATTAAAAAAAAATTGGGAAGGAAAAGAAGGAAGACTGATGGAGGGGCCCCAAAAGGAAGCCAGCTTTTGGATGACCAAATTCGTTCCTTAGCTACAACATTTTTCCCCATTATTAAAGAATTGTTCTCAGTCTTAAATCCCATGAATTTTTTTAGGCAATAATTTTTTTTTATCCACTATAGTATAAAAATCACAATAGAAAAATAAAAAAAATATACCTCCAATTTTAAAAATTTTTTTTTTGTAATTCCTAAGCTACTTTAATAAGAAATATAAATGTGGTTATTTGTTAATTTGATAAAATAATCTGTCTTCTTACTTAACTATTGTTATTAAAACTTTGTTTTCCCGTATATAAGTGAGATAACTAACATATTATTCTTGTTTTTATGTTTAACTTTTGTGTATCTTGCGTTTCGAAATTTTTTTTATCTTAGGCAATGCTATGGAAAAAGTGTGTACTGTTTCTTTTTACTTAAAAATTTTAAAGCCGTTGTAAATACAAAGGTAAGGATATAATTATGTGGTAAAATTGAACAAAAAGGTTGGGTTTATTCTGGGTTTATTTTTGTTTTTGTTAAAAACTTACTCATTGGTATACATAAAAATCAAAATTTGAAAAAAAAAAAAAAAAAAATCAAAATATACTATTGTTTTTTCTTGTTAAATTTTTTTGTTCTTGAGAATGCTGAAATTTGGGATTCTTTTAGGGAAGTTATAAAACTGTTATCTTTTATAAAGTTTACTCCCTTTGTACATAAGCAATAATTAAGATTGGTTTTAAATGTTTTTTAAACAAAGTAATACTCCTTAAAAAAAATAGATGCCCACATTTAACCTAAAAAATTTTATTTTTTTGGATTTCCTTTTTTTTTTCTTTTTTTTTTTTATTCCATTTGGGTGAAAAAAAATATAACCAATTTTTTTCCTTCTAGAAAATTGGGCTTATTTTCATCATTTCCAAATAATTCCTAAACTGTTTTTCTTCCACAATAAAAAATGCTTTCCCAAAGACAAAATTACCACTCTTCATTTCTAAAATTTTTTTTTAAAACAAAATTAAATGCCTCTATTTTTATATTTTTTAATATCTGTTAGGGGATGGAAAAAAAGAAAAATTTTTTTTGGAAAATGGAAAACAAAGGGAAATTTGGGAATAAAAAAATAGTGGCAAAACCCCGTTTTTATTTTCCAAACTTGAGGGCCCCTTCCCTATTCATGTATAAATTTTCCCAAAATAAACTTTTTGTTTTCAATGATAATTTTATTTATTTTAAAATTTCGCCTTTAATAAAAATCTGGCGAAGTCTAGAAGCTCTTCTTTACATCAAAATTGAGTTGAAAACAACATAAACACAAGGTTTTAGCAGTGTCACTTATTCACAGCTCTCATCCAAGCGATGGAAAAATATTTTTCAAACATTGTACAAAAAATAATTTTTTGCAAATCACCGGGGATATCATCGATTCACCGATAAATGTATTTTTTGAAAGTGCAAGTCATCCCCATTTAATTAAATTTGGATCTTCAATGGTTTTTCGAAAGGCCATTGGTTGGCTTTTTTATCTCTTCTCCTTGGAGTTGACTTTTTTTTTTTTTTTTTTTTTGGGGCAATGATGTGGGCATTTCATAAAAAACTTTTCCATTTTTCAGTGATCATTTTTGTTTTTTAAAAAAATTTTTTTCCCAGTTTGTATTTTCTTTTTTTTTAAAAATTCTGTTCTTAAAGCTGACAAATTGGATATTTTTTGTTAATATCGGGGGATCTTTTTGAAAAACCCATTTAGTTAAAATTTTTTGGGGAAATGCAACCTGCCCCAAAATAAGACACCAAAGGTTAAAGCTTTCCTTTGTAAATGAAAAAAGTTTTCCCATTCACTATTAAACTCCCAAAAAGCAATATCGTCCTAATACTTCCTTTTGGGAAATAGTGGCTTACTTTAGGCCATTACAAAACAAATAACGCAAATGAATCACATTTTAAAAAAAAAATTTTACAGTGGAGGATAAACATAGCACCGTCAGTTCGGGACCAAAAAAAAATGAGTGAAAAATTGATTTGTGCAGATGAGGAAAGTGTCCTTTTACTGCTGGATGTCGTGTTGGGATGAAAAGGGGGGGAAAGGGGGTTGGGGGGTAGTGGAAAAGAAGAGAAAGCTGAGTAGCGGAAACAAACAACCCGAGATGGCCAACTTAGTAGACCTAACATTTTTAAAACTTAACCTGGCCCCCTTGGTGATTTAATTTTTTATAAATTTGTTATTGTTATTATTGGTGACTAGGCGTGCCACTTAAAGTGCTTCGCGTACTGCGAGTTGGCCACCCTGCTTTAGAACCTGGAAGCAAAAATGTAGTATGGAAGTCTTGGTTGATCCTCCACTTCTTATCAGCTTGGTTTGGCTTATCAAGCTGTGTTTGATTAATCAATTTGTAACGTCTCTGTCAAAAGAAAGAATGTGTTATTAATACTTCAGTGACAGGTTTTGAGGACTGTCGGAGGTGAAACTAAAAGGTGTTTTTTTTTTAGTTCTGATATTCAGAAACTTTTGAAAGACTAAGTTTATGAAACAGAAATGGTATTTTAGAAAAAAGAGGCTTGGAAAGCTTTCAAAGAAGTTTTAACAAATTTCCTTGGAAACAATGGCCCCAACTTCAAGTGTATTGTGGAAAACATGCTCATGAAACTCAAAGGGTTGATCGATGAGTTTGAACGTGCACTTCCTGAATCCCATTTAGACTACTTTCCCGAAAATGTTGGTGCTGTGAGGGAAGAGCAGGGGGAAAGATTCCAACAATACATCAAGGAGATGAAACACAAATACCAGAGTATATGGAACATTAATATGATGGCGGATACTGTTGGATGCTGCTGTTTGGTGCTGCAAAGAGAAGAGCCAAAAGTTGTATACGAGAGAATAAGTTCGAAAAGGGTCTTTCGGGGCAAAGGAAAAAGGCAGTAGAAGGGCTTAAAAATCCCAATAATAGTCTTATGACTACTGCATAAATATTGCTATTATGAGGTTAAAGTTAGCTACCAATTAAAGGTTATCAGCCACTTAAATCTTTTAAGTCTATTATGAACTGAATTTATTTGCTTGATAGCTATCTGTAAGATAAATATATTTTATGCAAAAAATGCAGGTTAGTACCGTTTTTAATTGTGCGCGCATGCGTATAAGCCCTGAAGCTACCGCTACAACCTAGCAATTGGCGAGAACGCTCAACATTTGTTAAATAATGGCGGCTAAACAAGTGCAAGGAAACAGATGGCTTGACGTGGGCGCAGAATCTAAGTTGTCTTGCTAGTACTAATTTCAGTGTCTGCCAAAATGTGGGCAATAATTTGGTACAACGTTAACAAAATTTCATTATTGTACCCACGTTTAAATAATTTGTTCTTATATAACTATAACTCTACAAATAGCTTGTTAATTTTTATAAAAGTGTGAATTAAATATTCTAACTTTATATATTAGCTAGAAACTGGGCCTGTGCTTGCTTAACACACGAACCAAGAATTTTTTTCTACAACGTTCAACATTTATTAAATAATGGCTGCTAAATGAGTGCAAGTAAACAGATGGTGTAACATGGGTGAGGAAGCTAAGATGTCTTGCAAGTACTAATTATTTGGTGTCTGCCAAAATGTGGTCAATAGTTGGTTACAACGTTTACAAAATTTAATTAATCATACTCACATTTTGATAATTTGTTATTTTATAAATATAACTCTACAAATAGCTTGTCAGTTTATATAAAAGTGTGAATTAAATGTTATAACTTTATATAGATCGATCACGGGCCTGTGATTACTAAACACGTGAACCAAGATTTTAACCTAAAAACAGATTCCGATAGTCGAAACCTCATTAAAAACAACGCGTCCTATGACAAACAACCATTTTAACTTCCAGATAAAAGTTATCAGGTACTTAAACCTCCTGATAAAAATGTGATAGATAAATACATTTTATCTGGCAGATAAATGTTATCTTGCAGTCAGTCATAAGATGCACTTTTAACTTATCCACCAGATAAAAATATTCATCTAGCAGATTAATATTTATCCCGGAGTCATAAGATCGGTCCTAAATGTTGAGAAAGGTTTTCCATCAATTTTGTAAATTAAATTATTATTTTTGAAAAACTAAATAGTAAAGGTTTTATCAGTTTGTGTATTAATAATTGCTTTTCCCATATTTTCATATGCACTTTGTGAAAAATCCTGAAGTGGTAGAGAAAAATTTAGGTTTTATTTGAAAGCATCACGCCAAAAAGCATAAGAATCACTAAATACATTGTAGACAATTTTCATTAATTCAGATTTGTAGGGCTGTATAATAGGGTGGATTGAAATAATAATTTTTGTAATTCAAATGTCTAATAGCAATAGAAACTTGCCTTTAACTAATATAGTGAACTGACTAAAACATCAAAGCAATCATAAACTTTTTTGAGGTGCCCGCAAATGTGTTGAAGTTTAATACATTTGTGATTTTTTTTAACAATGTTTTTTTTTAATAAAAATTTTTTAATAAAGATAAAAATGAACATTCAACATTGTTGTCAATGGACATAAATAAAACGTAATTTTTTTGAGGTCCTGCAAATAGATTTAAATTCTACTTTTGGTGGTTTTTGCACATTTTTTACATAATTGAAATTTTGGTTATTAGTTTATTTTTACTTAAACATTTAATTGTGATGTTCTTCTTTCCATCAATATCAGATAGAAAGTGACAAGTACCAGTAGTAGCATTTCTGATGTATAGTGCGACTTGAACAAGCTGTGACAAGCGCGCTTAGTAGGCAGAAAGGGAAGGAAAGGGCTAGCTGCACGGCTTTCTAAGCTTATTCTGTGATGTGGTACTACTATTCCAGTGTGAAACTGTGTCATTGAGTTGATTTTTCATCTAGCTTTTATTTTTGTGTTGTAGACTCTAGTTTGTTTTATTAATTTTGCACCACCGCGTGTTATTAACTGTTGGGGTTGTATGCTGTATAGACTATAGTGTTATTTTATTTTGTGCATATCTTGTCACAGTAAAGTAAAAATGGCAATGTCAAAAACATACAGATTAAGCAATTGCATGAGTACTCCTTTTTTGGCTATCTGAAAAGACCTTAGTAAAATACTACGGCAAACCTTTGAAGAATGTAGCGCCGAAATATTGGCACGCCAAGGTACTTGTAGAACACTCTTGCGGCCGATATATCGGCGCCAGCTAATCTTGCGGGTAAGTTTATTTTTAATAATTAGTTTGCACCACACACAGTATTCTAAATGTTAAGGTTTATTTCATACTTTTCCAACAGATAGCACCATTGGTCTTAAAAAAAACTATTTATTTTGAACAGTTAAATGCTGCAGTAATGCTCATTGTTTAGTGTGTGGTGTGAATTCATTTCTAGTTTATGGATTTTTCCTTATTCCTTATTTATATAAATATAATTGCTTCTTTTATTTTCCTTACTAGTTTTCTTTTTATATTATTTATTATATTATCATTGTTTAATTCAAAGTTTATTATTTTTAAGTGTTGTTTAGTTTAAATACCTTAGCTAGGCAATGGCTGGTCCAAGTTCTGGGCTAAATGACTCGGAGATTTTAAACTATTTAGATACTATTGGTGGTAACATCGACTTTGTGAATGAAAGTGATTCTGACATCACTAGTGACAATGATAATTTGCCAGATCTTAGGAATCCAGCTATTCATAACATGTCTAAAGTGATGAGAATGATATGGATGATGAAGACTACAGGTAGATTCTGTCACCTGAGCAACCTCTTCCTCTCCCTTTAAATGATTTTACAAAATGTTGTGTAGTTCAGAATAAAATTAACTACAAACACCAAACTAGTATCAAATTTACATACATAAATTCTCTTTCTTGCAGAATGACTGATAAAAAAAAGGAAGACAGGGAAAAAATAATCATTCTTAACTCTGAATTATAAATTTTAATTCAATTTCAGATTTTCCAAAATTTTGAATCTTTTTACATTATAACTAGTCTATCAATTTATGTATTTTTTTATATAATTCTTCAATGTCTAATGTATAAATGTGATTTTTTTGCATATATTATATATACACAAGGCACGTCCAGAAAGTAAGAGTACTCGATTTTTCTATTTTAAAAATAAAATTGTATTTAAAACAAAATTACAGGATTTTGTTGGTATGTATGTCGGTTATTTCTCCACGTAGTCACCATCCGTTCTATGCAGATTGTGAGCCGTGGCACAAGCTTTTTGATGCCCTCCTCAAAGAATTCTCCGCCATCTCCTTCCAGTTCAGGACCTCTTGTTTCACCTCTTGTCAGTTGAAAATTTGTTTCCACCCATGTGAGTCTTGAGGGAGGTGAAAAGATGAAAGTCTGAAGGCGCCAAGTCAGGGAAGTATGCGGGGTGGTTCAAAATGTCCCAACCGAATGAGTCCAAAAGCTCCTTAGTGGCGTTGGCCGTGTGCGGGCGGGCGGCAGAAATTCGATCAAAATGATCCTTTTCGGTCCCAAAACATAGTGGCCATAATTTTTTTGCCCGAAATTGAGGTTTTGAATTTTTTGGCAGATGGGGAACTGGTGTGCCTCCACTGTAATGACTGTCTTTTTGTCTCGGGAGTGTAATGAGCCACCAGGTTTCATCTCAGTCACAATCGAGCTCAGAAAATCCTCACCTTCCAATTCAAATTGCTCAAGGAACTTGCGAGCGCTAGTGACCTGATTCATTCACTTTGTGCTGCTCTGTCAGTTGTTTGGGACCATCTTGCGACCAATTTTCGGAATCCCAGCGTTTCTGTAATTGTTTCGTTTAAGAGAGATCTGGAGAGTTGTGGAAACATCGCAGAAATTTCATCCACTGTCGATTGGCGGTCTTCACAAAAGTTTTCTCGATTTTTTGCACCAACTCATCGGTCAAAATGGAAGGTCTTCCACACTCTGATTGTCATAAACATTAGTTCTGCTTCATTAAACTCACGACACCACTTAAACACGTTTATTCGGATCATAACACCTTCGCCATAAACAGTTTTGATCCGTGAAAAAATTTCGTCGGTGTTTTTCCTTCAGCGAGAAGGACTGATGACAGCGCGCATCACACTTGGCGGATTTCTTAACGCAAATTTTTACAAACGGCCCCCAAAAAAATTTTTCAAACCGGGGGTTTTGGCC
>JBCFYV010005614.1:0-14236 GCA_039000515.1 Timema cristinae | reverse complement strand
TAACTTTGAAATTGTTCAAAGTCAGTTTTAGTGTGAAATGGACATGAGATAGTGTCCATATTTTTACACTATGTATATACAAAAATTTGGCCATATTAAAAAACTTTTGCTTAAATTTGATAGGTTAGTTTAATTGTTTACGGTTTCTGAAGTTATTTTATATTGCTACGAGTAACATTTTCACAGACACTATTTAAATAAAGATAAAAAGTCATTCAAATCCCTCAGATATCTATGGCAAATATAAAGTAACTGTTGGGATTACTATATTCTATTAATTTTGGCAAAAATATTTCTTATTATAAAAAACTACAAAAATATTTTTTAATTTTTGATTTCAGTCCAAAGGCAATCTCAATAATACGTTCTTTCTTCTAGAAACACCCTGGTCCAGCAATGTCTTTACGCTAAAAGAATAATACCTATCGAACCTTCTATGAAAGACATGAGGAAGATTCAAGAGAGTTTGTCTGCAGACTGTATCTGGACAATCCGAAACATAATCTGCAGACTGTTTGCGAATAATGTTTGATAGGCTACTATTTTTTCTACTAGAGCAATATTTGATTTTTTTTTGTTATAAAAAACTCGAAAATAACGGCCTTTAATCATCAATGCCTACCTTCCCACCTTAAAAGGTAGATCCGAGGTGAATAACCTTTGTCATTCATTGGAAGGCATTTCCCTTCACGGATTCCTACTAAGGCCGCACAGTTTATGTACAGCCCATTTCGACCAATATAAGTTGATGTCGTTTTAAGTAAGCCATATAGAAGCGAACGGTTTTTTTAGTCTACTCTTTTCCCTTATATTCATAAAGGAAAATTTGATTATATTTTATATATACAGAAAACACTTAAACACTTCATTAATCTTGGTTAATTTTTAAATTAAACTGTAGATATGTACTGTACAAACATATTTTAAAAAGATATGAATCAGAATGTAAATAAGAAATTATAAAACTTAATAGAAAATCACTAAAGAACCGAGCTCTGCGAATTAAATTTCTCAGCAGTTAATAAACATGTATAATACTGTGGGGAATACAATTTGGGAACGTTTAATTCATAAACGATGAAGAGAATTGATAGAATATTCAAAGAGGTCGCCCCCAAACACCTCAAAAGGCCACAGGTTACCCAGCCCTGGATTAGACTCGTCCATCAGTTGAGAAAGAAGATCTCAAATTATAGCAAATCAATGTTAGCCCAATAACTTAGTGGAAGAGTAGTGAGTAGTGAAGTGTAGTGACGTCCACCGTGAGTGTATCATAGCTAGTGATTTATTCAGTCCTCTTATGCACTTGGGCCCGAGCTTCTATATTTCATTGTAGAGGTTCACTTCCTCTCTGGATAGACAATGCAGCCTTTTAAGGGGGGAGAGTGATTTTATCATGCTATGTTTACATTTCAAGTTATTGATATAACAACTTGAAGACCATGAGAGTGAATTGGAACAAATACTTTCAATATCTGAAAGCGTTACTGTTATCAACAATTAATAACATTTCTGTTATTAATATAAAATTTATATTCTGACCTCTAAAAATTAACAATTTATGTTTGTAAAACGGAATAATTAACACACAAAAACACGACAGCTCGCGGTGAGGTTCTCTCAATACTAACAACTGCACACGGTAATACATAAAACGTTAACAAACATAATATAATTGCTATTTACAAGATGCCCGTGGGATCGAGGGGAAAAGGGAAGACGTTACAATCCAAGGCAACAAAAATAGACAGTTTCTTTTTCAAATCTACAATTTTTAAAACAATCTCGTCGGGAAAAATAGAAGACGCTCAATCAAACACTTAAAGCAATGGTCAAATAAAAAAATTTGTATAAACTGGTTTGTCTACACGACAACTCCAAATATTTCTCTTGCCTTTTCCCTAAAAACCTGTCCAGAAATTGTGAAAACGGGAACTCTTACGCATAGCGCCCAAATAATATAACAAATTCAAACCAAACGTCACAAGCTTTTAACTACCTGTGATGGGATGGCCACACATATAATAATGAACCGTGTTGGGCAAAGTGCCTAACGGATATAAAAATGATTAAACTACTTTGATATATTCACTGGGTCAGACAGGTGCAATTTTGGATTTTGCGTAAGGCCTGTTGCTGGGTTTTTTTAAAATGTTTTTATGTTTTTTCAAATTGAAAGGTAACATGATTTGTGCCCACGGCCCCGAATAGGTTATCGGGACTAATGTCGAGTTTCAGATTATTCTCGTAAAGATCACAAGTTCCATGTCTCTAACTCTAGCCACGTGATCGCGGTGTGCTCAATGAGCCCTGTAGACACTCCACCTGCCCCTGGGACAAACTTTCATTCTGTACCCTTTTAAGAAATTTGAGGAAACTTTGGTGTTAAAACATACACCACATGGTTTTTAGTATAAAGATAGGCCAAAATTATGTGTATTGAAGAAGGTCACTTTTTAAAATACCTATGAAAAATCACGATGATGATAATAAAGTGTTTGTACTTTCAAATTTGTCTTCCAACCAGTATGTTACTCTAGTTGAGTCTTGGAAACCGGCCGAAAGTTCGTCTCAGGAGCTGAACAAGACATTAGGATTTTCGGCTCCTGCTATTTTAAATAACCTCCAAATATAGGAGTCACTATCAATTTGCGCGTATATAAAAATGCGATATATGTAGAATTAAATTTTCATAATTGACTTGCTGTCACTAAAGTGATTTGTAAACATGTTTGGTCCCAAAGATGCGCACATGGGGAAAGTACTAGTTAAACAACGCGATGGTTTAAAATCCTCTCTGAAAAGCGATTGTTGGTGCATTTAGTTGTTTACACTTCAATATCTCTACCCCTTTCTGTATATAATATTGTAAATCTCAGTCCTTGATCGAATAAAGTTATGATCGGGAAAGTGGGGGTGCGGGGCTGAGGGCGAGTATCCAATGTCTGTTACTCGGGGGGTTGCTGAAGGGCGAGTATCCATGTCCCTGTTACTCAGGGGGGTTTTGCTGAAGGGCGAGACCCATGCCTGTTACTCAGGGGTTGCTGAAGGGCGAGTACCCATGTCCTGTTACTCAGGGGGTTGTTGAAGGGCGAGTACCCAGTCCTGTTACTCAAAGGGGGGTTGTTGAAGGGCGAGTACCCATTCCTGTTATCAGGGGGTTGTTGAAGGGCGAGTATCCATGTCCTGTTACTCAGGGGGTTGCTGAAGGGCGAGTACCATATCCGTTACTCAGGGGGTTGTTGAAGGGCGAGACCATGTCCTGTTACTCAGGGGTTGTTGAAGGGCGAGTACACATGTCCTGTTACTCAGGGGGTTGTTGAAGGGCGAGTATCCATGTTCTGTTACTCAGGGGTTGCTGAAGGCGAGTATTCCATGTTCTGTTACTCAGGGGGGGTTGTTGAAGGGCGAGTATCCATGTCCTGTTACTCAGGGGGTTGCTGAATGGCGAGTATCCATGTCCTGTTACTCAGGAGGTTGTTTTAAGGGCGAGTACCCATGTCCTGTTACTCAGGAGGTTTGTTGAAGGGCGAGTATCCATGTCCTGTTACTCAGGGGGTTGCTGAATGGCGAGTATCCATTCCTGTTACTCAGGGGGTTGCTGAAGGGCGAGTATCCATGTCCTTTACTCAGGGGGTTTGCTGAATGGCGAGTATCCATGTCCTGTTACTCAGGGGGTTGCTGAAGGGCGAGGAGCCATTTCCCGATACTCGGATGTAATGGGAGGTAGCTGCCGATGGATGGAGTTTTTACTTGCCAGTCTGTACTCGTCACGACATTGACCACTTAAAATTGGTCTTATGAACGACCACCAACTTTACTGGTTCTTTTATAAAAATAAAGTGATACTGGACCACTTCTCCCCTTCCACTCCAATCCCGAGACTAAACGACTTAATATTTTGTCTCGCTCGTGACTCAATCAAGTTTTGGAATCTGACCCACAATCCCAAGGATAGTATCGGTTGGCGGTGACATGGCAGCCATTGTTACAGAGAACAGTAATGTACGAATTAGGTTCAAAGGTCAAAGGGTCCTTTAAAAACAAACTAAGTATGTTTCTTAAGATAATCATTGTTTCAAACATGTAAACAGATGGCCAAGGGTGCTTTCGACCAGAGGAGACGGGACCTGGAGAGCTGAGACATGGACCTGGAGAGCGGGGGACCTGGAGAGGAGCGAACATAAAGTGTAAGGTAGGAGACCAGGAATGCAACTGATGGCTGACCTCAAGAGGGATTTCAATAAGGAAGTTGATGATGGGGTATGGGGGAGGTTCAATTGGACCAGGCAACGGACCTGTCGAGAACCATCACCCGATAACCCCATAATAATAGTAATAAAAGGATCGTTTTCCACTTTGGGACGGAACATTAAAGAAGATACTAGGAAATTCCAGGGATATAGTGGGAGGTAAAACACCCCAGGATTAGCGTGGGGAAGGAGAGGAAAACCTAAGGGGACACATATTTTTTTTAAAAACACCTTCAATACACCAGATGAAGATTTGAACTTTGACCTCGTCGATGACGAGTGAAAACACAAATGTAACGCCTTAAACCATGTGGCCACCGTTTCAGAATGCTCTAACTTGGCAAATGTAGAAATGAGGAAAATAAGGATGACGTGACATTATGCTGTAGGTCTTGCCTTGGACGTGGGCGGGATCGTTGACACGTTGTTCTTCACATAAAGGTCGAGCCATCTGTTTAAAGAGGCAACTTTGGCTGGGAATCCTGGCCGAGTAAGTTTAACAATCCTCCGTGACGAAAGAGAAGGTGAGGTTCAAGGTCCAAAGTGTTTCAGTTGCCCTTTAAGGTGGGATGGAAAATCTAGTATATTTGTATTTTTTAAACTTCTTTTTTTTTACAAAATAAATAAAATATTGCTCCAGTACAAACATTAGAATTTTAATTTTATTCACATGGTTACCTCAACAATTTTTTTTAAATATCTTTCAAGGGTGTCCTGGAATCTAATGACAACTTTTTCTTCGTTTAAAAAATTTGTTAGATAAAATTCCGCCATGATGATGACATTATATTCAACAACTGTCGATATCACCATTACCAAATCAATATTTTCTTTCTTTTGGCCAAAAATTTTTTTTCAATAAAAACTGCAAAAACACTCTGGCTTTTTTGGCCCTACCTTTTCCCTTCCACCTTAAATGCAGAGCCAGGGGGATAATAGCCCCGGTAAGTTATAAAACGCCTGCATTTACCTAATACCATGCAAAACGATTGTTTCAGCTACGACCGTTTCATCACTCGACCATTTCATTTCCCTCTATAGTCTCAGTAAGAGCACAATCGTTTCAACACGGATCGTATCATCTCATTATTGTTTTTTAAGCGTGTGTCATCTTTTACTGGGTAAGTTATTCCCAGTTGGTCGCCTGTGATGGTGGTACAAAGTGTCGCACAGAGTTTCACCCCTAGGAGGGTGATGTCTACACTTTGTATCCACCCAATAAGATGATGTGATAGTGATTATGAAGGTATAGAGCAAGGAAATGATTTTAAAACCTTACTAACCAAACCCCTTGCCGACTGTTGGGAAAACCCCTTTCGGGAAAAATACCCGTGGTAGCAGTCGGGACCCCAATGTTCGTAGCCAGGGGCAATGGCCACTATCTCCTGAAAATATGTATAATTATGAAGGCCCCTTCCTATAAAAATTTGACTGTAGTTCATTGGGGTGAGGGATATGTTGGAATCGTTTGCGTTGCAAAGACTGTCAAAACGTTTCATAATGAAAATAAAATATAAAAACAAAATAAGTGGCCGGTGGCCTTCGCGTTCTGGGCAGAAAATAAAAACTTGTTTTGAGCGCAATATTAAACAAAACACGCAGGTAATCTAGGGCGGGTTAAGAAGAGGAGAGGTAGGTTGTGTGTGTATATATTTATTTAAAAAAAACAAAACACAACCAACCCAAAAAGGTTTACCCCGTAACTAACTTGAGGGGTAAATACATACTCGTTGAATTAGGGGAATTTACGACAAAAAATATAACGACACAATACTACGGCCACTTTGGAATATCTTACATATATCCTGATTTTTGGTTTTGGGAAAAACAGTAGAGAAAATTTTAAACATATTTATTTTGCGGCCAACAGTGATAACATTTTTACTATATTATTTGTTTTATTTGATAGGCATTGATAAAAATCTATCAAAGTAACATTTGCAGTTGACATGACTTATGTATGAATACATTAACATTGTTTTAGTAACTTTAGTAACAAACATCACTGTTCTTCCTACTTAAAAACATACTATACATTAAGGGGGAGGGGTAAGCTAATGATTCAAAAAATGCGTTTTATTACGTAAATTTTAATAAATAAGTTTTCAAAAGCAAACAAATCCCCTGTAAAGTGGTGTTTTGAGGTTAAAGCTACCTGATATTGCGCACCAGGACACCAGATACGTGCACCCCCGATACGGGTTTACGGTGGATTTATTTCTCATCTTTTTACTTTCTCTAGACTCCTCGGAGAGAGAAGTATTATGATCGTCAAAAATCAATCTTACTTGAGATTTTGATAAAGTTCGACGTTCCATGATCCCTTGAAACGAAAATCTGTTTTCGTATGTCGCCTGTTTTTATTTGGCCCAAAAGCCGAAAAATTTTACCCCAAAACGGGGTGAGGTTTGGTATTAGGGTTTTTTTTAAGGGTTGCTCTCAGGTAGCTTTTTTAATTAGATATCTAGTCCAAAAATTTAAGGGCAGGGAGTTTTTTCTGAAGGGCAACAAAATTTTGTTTCAATATTTTTACGAGTTTTTAGTAAATTCTTATTTTAAAGGTAAAAAAAAGGTAAAAATTCTGTGGGTTTCATTTTTATTTTTTGTTTGCAAAATTAAATTGTTTTGCTTTTATTAAAAGTCATGATGAAAATGGTTTAAATCACAGGGCCAGTAGTGGAAATGGAAATATGTTTATTTACTTCAAAAAAAACCTACTCCCAATCTAATCGAAAGATCGTGCAGGATCCAAAAAAGTCGCCAATCGCTGAAGCCTTCAGCTCCCTCACCCGCTCAACTTTTTGTTTTTGAGGATCGCATCCTTCCCAGGCGAACCCGGCCCAACAAAAAGTGAGGTGTACGTCTCGCGTTGGGAAAGGGGACATTATATTATATTGTTCCGCCGAAGGGGTTATTTCAGGGGGGGAAAGATGGGGGGAAAAAAAGGGGGTGGTCACCCTCAACCCACTTTTAAAGGGGGCTATTGTTTTTAAGTAATTCACACCCCTAACAATACATTTCTTGTATTTACTCAAACAGTCTTGAAAATGGCGCCAAAAAACTATCTTGAAACCAATTTTAAGAGGTTTAAAATTAAATAATTTGTCTAAAAACAAATTTTTATTATTTTAACTATTGACGAAAAAAAATTAAAAAAGGTTTGTATGTGTAGTTTATTTTATCTGTCTGTTTAAAAAAGTACATTCCATTGCCAAGGCAGCAGTTTTTGATTTAGGCTACTCAAAGGGGAAAGTGACATCTTTGGGGGTAAACGGAGTGTACAGAAATTAATTTAAGGCCAAAAAACAGCGACGAAATTAATTTTATCTTTGTTTCCCCATCGTTGTTATAGAAAATTTTTTAACAACTTTCTTGTTTTTAAAGTCGATCGAATAAAGTTTAAAATTAGAAAAAATTTTTTGAATCGGATTTTTTCGTTGTGGCTGTCTTTAAATTTTACGAAAAAAGGGCTTATATATGACTACCCTTGCCTCTTGCCCCCTCGAAAAACAGTGTAAAAACTAACTAATAAAAAGAGTCCTGGCAAAGGGTTTTGTGAAGGCTAGCTTCTTTTTGGGTCGGGGAATTTGGGCGTACTTCGCAAATATTTAGGGAGTTGCCCTTTAACAGGAAAAATTATATAAAAAATATATTTTAAGGGTTTGTAATCCTTTTCAATTTTTTCTTAAAAGTGGTGTTTATTCAGGGATAAATCATAAAGGATATTCGTATGTTACTTTAAAAAAAAATTACCCTTTCCCCCTACCTTTACTTTTTTTATTTTGAGTGATTAAAAACCCTATCATTCAAACTACATTATAAACATTAAATTAATATTACTAATGGTGGGGGGAAACTTCTGCTGGGACGGAAATTTTGGGTTAACCATATAATAAATAAAAGTTTTTAGAATGGTAAAAAAAATGTGGTTTAGTTATGGGAGATGGGAAAAAACTGAAAATCATATCTCCTTGGTGAGAGCTTAGCGGTTGATAGCTTTTTGCTCCCTTATGCACAAATTATACTTATTTTCGGGTAAACCCTTTAAAGAAAATAAATAAAAAAATTCAGGAGGAGAAATTTCCACCCGCAAAAAAATTGAAATCTGTCCAGAATAGGGATTGATCACCTTTAGTTTTTTTTTGTGTCGACGAATCTCCCAAAGGGGATTTAACACCCGCTTGCACTCCCCTGGAATTGAGTGTTATTTCGGGAATGAAAAAAGAAAACATCTCAAAAATCACTTTTCCCAGGTTTACCTTTGCACCTTTTTAAAAAGGCAAAAACATTTTAGATATTGGAAATTGTTTGGATGGAGGTGTCAAATAAAAAAAGTCCTCTTCTCCATGTCTCGAAAACTCTCAAAAACCCAAAACCCAAAAACCAAACCCCCCCCCAAAATATCTTTCAAAAACCCCAGAAAACCCCCTAATCACCCCCCCCTTAAAGCGGCAGGTTTTTTACAAAGTTTAAAATACGGTTTTAGGCCTAAAAAAAACTACACTAAAACATTGTATAAGTTTAAAATTAATAAAAATTTTTCCCCATTATTAAACCCCAAAAAAAGATAATCATGTTAACGTTTTGGACGGTCCCCGGTGGGCCACAAAACCTACAAACTCTCCCCAATTATTTTTTTACTATTTTTTTAAAAACTGACATTTTGCCATCCCCCAAAATGGACGGAGTGCCTATTTTCATTCCCCCCCCGGGGGGAACCTAAATTCCCGTGAACGGCCAAACGGCCTTCAAAATGCTCAAAATAGTTTCCCTTGGAAACCTGGGAAAAAATTAAAGAAATAAACGAAAGTCCCAGGAAAAAATTTTAAAATAGAGCAAAAATAAAAATAAAAAAATTGATAGTTTTTTTTTTTCTTGAAACCCAGGAACCTTTTAAAACTTTAATTAAAAATTTTCCTAAAATTGATTTTGGCTGCTTGTCTTCCAACCAGGAATTTGGAAAAAAATTTAAAAAAATAAAAATTAAAATGACTTCATTAGTTAGGGGTTTTTTCCAAAAATAAGGGAAAATTTTTTAAAAAAATTTTACAAAAAAATTTAAAAAAAAAATTTTTTTTTAAATTATTAATTAAGTTTCCCAGTGTGTAGGGCCCAATTGATAAAAATTTTTTTTGTGTTCAAATTTGCAATTATTTTTTGGGTGATTTTACATCCAAAAAGTTTATTTTGAATTTTTTTACTGACCAATCATTTCAATGTATGATATTTTTTTTTTTTTTGTTAGTTCACAAAAATATGTATTTTCGTCAAAATTTCAAAAAGTTTTAAAATTGAAACCCATTTTTAACATTTTTTTAATGAATAAAAAATATTTTCCCCCCCAAAATTTTACCATCAAAAAACTGTTTTTACTTTTTTTTACCATTCGAATTTTAATCAAGTTCGTTTAGCATCAAATTAGAAGTTTTACCTTCAAGTAATTAGGCAACAAAATAACGTTTTATGAAAATTTAGTGCATAGATATTCTATAGCAAGAGTTTAGCGTAATCAAAATCATGTTCACAGGTATGTATGTTGTTAGCCTTTTATTATTAACATTAATAATCTGTATAAAAATTAACTTTTTTTTTTCATAAAAGGTGGGAAGCTAGGGTATTCACTTATTTAATTAAAGAAAATATAAGGTTTTAGAAGAAAGGATGGGTGATCGCAGGGACCATTGATTAGTTTTCAGTCGGTCAGGATCCATAAAAGACCCTGGTTTTGAGGATAGGTAGAGCATACTTCACCGGGATTCGAGTCCTGATCTCTCAGTCAACGGCGACCAACTCTCCGGGTGAGCAACGTGGGGTAGAAAATATCAAGTCTTTTATTTCTGGTTTCCCCATTTAAGGGGGGTTGGGTGTACTCATAGCCAATAGGGGGAGTTTCCTCTACCTTCCCCCTCCCTAGCACAGTAAGTACCTGGGGGAGGTTGGGTGTACCTCATAGCCAATAGGAGGATTTTCCTTTACCTTCCTCCTCCTAGCAGAACGTACCTGGGGGGGTTGGGTGTACTCATAGCCAATGGAGGAGTTTCCTCTACCTTCCTCCTCCCTAGCACAGTAACGTACCTGGGGGGAGGTTGGGTGTACTCATCGCCAATAGGGGAGTTTCCTTTACTTCCTCCCCCCTGCATATAAACGTACCTGGGGGAGGTTGGGTGTACTCATTGCCAATAGGGGGAGTTTCCTCTCCCTTTCCCTTTCCTCCCTAGCATGAAGTACTGGGGAGGTTGGGTGTACCCATAGCCAATAGGGGGAGTTTCCTCTACCTTCCTCCCCTAGCACGTAACGTACCTGGGGGAGGTTGGGTGTACTCATTGCCAATAGGGGGAGTTTCCTCTCCCTTTCCCTCTCCTACCCTAGTAACGTACCTGGGGGAGGTTGGGTGTACTCATTCCAATAGGGGGAGTTTCCTCTACCTTCCTCCCTAGCATAGTAACGTACCGGGGGGAGGTTGGGTGTACTCATCGCCAATATGGGGGTTTCCTTACCTTCCTCTCCCTAGCATAGTAACGTGCCTGGGGAGGTTGGGTGTACTCATCGCCAATAGGGGGAGTTTCCTTTACCTTCCTCACCCCCTGCCAGTAACGTCCTGGGGGGTTGGGTGTACTCATCGCCATTGGGGGAGTTTCCTCTACCTTCCTCCCCCCTTTAGCACAGTAACGTACCTGGGGGAGGTTGGGTGTACTCATAGCCAATAGGAGGAGTTTCCTCTACCTTCCTCTCCTAGCACAGTAACGTACCTGGGGGAGGTTGGGTTGTACTCATCGCCAATAGAGGGGTTTCCTTTACCTTCCTCCTCCTAGCACAGTAACGTACTGGGGGAGGTTGGGTGTATCATCGCCAATAGAGGGTTTCCTTTACTTCCTCCTCCTAGCACAGTAACGTACCTGGGGGAGGTTGGGTGTACTCATCGCCAATAGAGGGAGTTTCCTTTAACCTTTCCCTCCTCCCTAGCACAGTAACGTACTGGGGGAGGTTGGGTGTACCCATCGCCAATAGGGGGGTTTCCTCTACCTTCCTCCCCCCTAGCACAGTAACTTTCCCTGGGGGAGGTTGGGTTGTACCCATCCCAATAGGGGGAGTTTCCTCTACCTTCCTCCTCCCTAGCATGTAACGTACCGGGGGGGGTTTGGGTGTACCCCCCCAAAGGGGGGGGATTTTCCCTTACCTTCCTCCCCCCTACCCACAGAAAACGTACCTGGGGGGGGTTTGGGTGTACTCATGCAATGGGGGAGTTTCCTTCCCTTCCTCCTCCCTAGCACAGTAAAACGTACCGGGGCACTAACCCCAAAAAGAATAGTGAGACACGTGCCCAATTTAAAACCCAAAACCCCAAAAATTTGCGGGTTTTTAAAAACTAGCCCACGTGGTCAACGTGTTTATTTGTTGGTAATAGTGGGGGTTTAGGGGGGGTTTTTACATCCTAAATTGTGAACTGGAAGTGCAGGGGACGAACATTACTGGTTATTTCTGCTTTTTTGGGCACCCAAACCCAATTTTTCCCCCTCCACAAAGACCGGGGGGTGAAAAGGGACGCTCCTACCCCGGGGGACTGGCTCCAAAAATTTTTACTTGGGGGGTTTTCCCGGCCATTTTAGAAGCAGGGACGGGGGGCAGTTATCTCAAGGTCTTTGAGTTGCTAGGTTTCCGACCCGGTCGCAAAAAAAATTTTTCCCTAAAAACCTGGACAAGAAAACATATTCTAGTTTTTGTCTTCGTGCCCCAAAGGGCCCCAATAAGTCCGTTTTCCTCTTGATGTTTTCAAAACAAATGTTCGGGTTTTTTGAGGATGGGGGGGGAGGGGGTTTTATCCCGGCCATCTCACCTGGGGGGCGCCATTTAAACCCCAAGGGAATAAAAATAATTTTATCGTTTTTTTTTAAAATGTTAGATATTTTTCAAAACCCAATTTTGGTTTCCAAATGGATGTCTGGGGAGTGTTTAAAATTGGGAAAGACAAATAAAGCTGTTTTAGGCCTATTTGTTTGGTAATTTTAGGGGGGGGGGGGGGTTTGTTTCTGGGTAGGGAAAACTATGATATTTTTTTTTTCTGAATATTTAAAAAATTGACCCTTTGCGATTTGGTTTTTAAAATGGGTAACCCGTTTTTAAATTTCTTGTATTATAAAATTTTTTTTTTTAAATTTGTTTTACTTTTTTTTTTTTCTAAAGTTGCTAACAAATCGCCGATTTTTGCAAAGAAAAAAGTTTAAAAAATAATTTTAGGAGTTGGGTTCAAAGTTTGGGTTGGGGGAATATTTTTTCATTGTCAATAACAGTGTTCTTTGTTTTTCTAAAATAAATTTAAATTAAGAAAAGTTTCTTGGAAAAAAAATTTTTTAGAAAATTTTTTTATGTTTGGTAAATAGCCTTGAATTCAAAATTTGGGGGGCCCGGGGAAAATTTTTTTAAAGATAAATTTTGAATAAGTTTTTTTTATTTCCAAAATTTAAAACAAAAAAACCCAAAACTAGATTGGGAAAAAAATTTTTTATATAAAAAAAAAAAGTTTGCCCCCAAAAAAGTCATACAGTAGCGACCCTTTTTTTGAAAAATAAAACCCCCAAAAAATTTAAAAATGGGTCAAAAGTTTCAGGGGGGCGTTTTTAAAAAAAAGGGCCCCCGAATATGAAATAAATTTTTTTTTTTTGGGGAGGGTTTAAAATATAAAGGAGGCAGCCATTTTGCCCCTTGCAGACAACCAGCGTTATTTTACGAGTTGTCTGTTAAATTTTAAAAAAGGGGGTTTAGGCCAAAAAAGGAAAGGGGAAGGGTATCAAACCCATTCCTTAAAAAATTTCAAAAATTTCAAATTTTAAATTTAAGATTAAAAAAAAAAATCAAAAGATGAAAAATTTGCCCCATTTTTAATTTCATTTTTAAGGTGGGGCTGTCTTTAAAAATTTACAAAAAAATTTTAAGAACCAAAAACCATTTTTAATTTGAACCCCAACAAAAAAAATTTTTAAAATTATTGTTTCATTGTGATTTGGTTTTTTATGTTAAAAAATGCCCCCTCGGCAAAAAATTTACCTTCTGTGGGGACGAAATTTAGGGATTAACAACTTACCTTACCCGGGAAAAAACCCAAAATAAAAATAATTTTAGTAACTATAACCATTTTTAAAAAGGGATTTTTTTTAATTTAGGTTGGGTGGGGGGTCCCCTTTTTTTTTCCCCTTTGACTGTATTTAAAATAGAAAACACATCAATGCACACCCTTCTTAAGAGGAAATTTGAAAATTTGCATTTACCCCAAAAAAGAAAGTGTTTTTTCTTAAATAAGTAAATTTAAAATTTTTTTTCTTTGTCAGGATTCTTCTTTTTTTAGTTATTGGCCCTTTCCGGGGGGGGAAAATTTTTCAGCTTCGTCAACATAATTTTCGATATTCGAACAAATTTGGGGTTTTGGGCTTACGGTTTTAGGTTATTTGGGTTTGGGTTAGGTTAGTTACACAAAAAATCCCCTGGTAGATCTTTGCCATGACAAAGGGCGCGCCCCCGGGTGCCCCTGACCCTGAGGTGGGGGGAGGTGCGTGGCAAAAAACGTGGGCCCAGTGGATGGCTGCACCCTGGATTCAACCCCCCCCCCCCTCACACACCCCCAATTACACACAGGTTAGGGTTTTCTTGCAACCCCCTGTTACCCCAAAATATGGTGACAAAAGGATAGGTGAAACCCTATCGCCCATGGGAGTTTTTCCCTCGGTGGCTGCGTAGAAAACCTTAAACTTTCCCTTTCGGAGGGGCCCTTGAAAAGGGCTGGTAGTAGGGCCCGGGAGTTCGAGGTTCTTGGTGCAGGGGCCCCGGGGTGGAGACATTGTCCCCAAGGGTAAATGGCCGTCCCCTTTACGAACCTCAGAGAGTGCGGGGGGTGGGCCGAATTTGGAAAGTGGCGCGGGCCCTACTGCTCGAAACTGGAACAGAAGGGTTCCAAAAGATGTTTTTTACAGGGATTCAAGCCATGGGTATTG
>JBCFYV010005613.1:0-11814 GCA_039000515.1 Timema cristinae | reverse complement strand
GTTGGGTTAAGTGTTTGGGGGAAGTTTCATATAATGAAAATATAAATGTTGTCTTTTAAATTCCATGGTGTCATCAAGATTATATGTTTAAGAGAGGTTTTACACTTATTTAGAATTTTTTCGTTTGGGTACTTGTGGTCATTTAAATGGGTTCGACGCTTGAAGATTAGTGGGAAAATTTTCTTATATGATTTTTTTTTTGTTCATATTGATAGGCTATACATGTTTTCATGTTCAGAAATAATTTGACTGAGATCAATATTTTGAGTATTTTAAGAAATAAATTTGGCATAAATGGGGGGGATATCATGTACTGTCCCCCTAGCTAAGACCCGGGAAATAGATTTGCCACCGAGTCCAAGGACATTTTTGGTTATCATTTAATACAATGTATTTCAAATTTTGATAACAAATTATCAATCATTTAAACTAACAACTATCATTTTAAAGTGTGACTTCTATGTACAACCCCAATGTATTAAAATTTAGTGTTTTAAAAAATTTTTGTAATCCCTGTGACATTACATTTGAAAAACTGTTTCTTATATAAAAAAAATCATTCTAAGTATCGAGTTTTTTTTCAAGATGAAATGGGGATAACCCCCTACCCCCACCGTAAAGAATTTTGGTATAAGAAAAACCCGAGATAAAAAATATAATGGAAATGTCACAAGGGGAAGAAAGGAAATATTGGCAAGGTATTGCGACATCAAAAGGTTGGTTAGTGAGGTAGAGCAGGCCGGACCAGCCCTGTCCTGTTTAACAATTGTCTTATCACAGACCAGCCTTCTACACTCTACCTCTGACCTCAGTGGGCGCAAATTACATCTATCGCACACATTTTCAAATTCCACAAAGTGTAACTTAGATGGTACATGGGAATTGGCTGCATTCTTGTGAGTGTAATGCAAGTATACATTTTGGGTTTTTTTTGGGTTTCTTGACAGAAAAATTGTCTAGCCTCAGTCCTCAGATATTTTTTTACTGACTGAGTTTTATGAATGCATCAAATTTCTATTTACTCTTTCTACTCTAAAAAGTAGTGGATTTTGTATGACTATGGCCCTATCTTATAATCCACACCATAGAAAATAAAAATAAAACAAAGCAAGATAACCATGCTACCTTTTAGTGTAAATGGAGGCTGAACAGCGGATCAACATTGACATAAAGGACTATTCAATGTACCATATTTAATGAAAAATTATACTGCTTCTATTCCGCTATACTTGTTTATAATCATGAATATAGTATGTTTTACTTACAAAAACATACATTAAATAGCTGGTTTTAACACATTCTTACAGGTTTTTTTAAATATAGTTTTTAATATTAGTTTTATAGTCAGAACCTAGCATGCCTCTAGTGCAGCTCGATACTAAATACAAGACAACACCTACCTAAACTCTAATTGAATGGGTTGTTAGCTTCCCAACTCTTTGAGTAGGCAGTGTAGAAACATTTCATAAATACCTATAAAAGGAGTGGAACCCATTTACTCAAGATAAAGTCTTAAGCACAGACAATTAAATTGTTTCTTTATTTTACAAAAGGCAGAAAATACTACTGACATGAGGCAATGATAGACTAATCTAATGAAATATTAAAGGTGTGATTTATATTAAGCATGAATAGAGACAAAATTACTTGGGGAAACAAGCCTGCAAACAATTAAACAAGATAAATTATAATAGAGCAATATTCACAATGGGGCAATTCTAGAGAACAGCAATACTTATTTTAGGATTAACCTGAACTTTATTTTATAAAGACTTCCTTAAATCACAAAGTAATAATCATTGACATCAAGGAGTCTATATATATGTACAAACACTATTCTTATGGGTCAAATCTTACAGGCAACAAATAATACTGAATTCCTTATATTATTTGTAACTAAAGATTCCTGAAACCATTTAAGATTACCAACTTGAGTCATCACAATATCCATAACTTTGAAATCCTAAAGATTTCATTTAAATGTGACAGTTCCCCAAGGCAAGTTAATCTTACAAACTCGAATCAAAAGTTTAAATAATACACAAGGGACATCCTAACAAACAATTATTACTGGAAAAGATCAAGAAAGATAACAAATAATATTTAGTTATTATAGTGAAAAGTTATATAATACTTTTGAATCAAAGTTAAAATTAGAGATCAAGTTAGAGTTGCATAATTAATCAGAGTCCAACATTTATGTTTCAAAAAATAAGTTAAAATTAAAGATTTAAAAATAGAGTTCAAAGTTTAAATAATTGGCCTAAAGAGCTGCAATAAAAGGGAATTTACATTATATATATATATATGTCAATCACAGTCCAAACACCATCTTATATACTAATTCTCTTCCTGAGGGAGTCTTTGGAATGAGCCAATCACAATTCACAAAAGTCTCAGTATTTATGCCCAACCCGTCAAAACACGAGAGCTATCCAATCCTTGAGCTTCACCAGTAGCCCTGCTCAAGTCCAACATATCTGAGAGTTTTAATCCATTCTTCCTCTCTATACACCCAACAGTGCATCAGCCACTCTTGTTTCACTATGCCATGCTTACTCAATCTCGGTGAATTCTTCTTGCCAGTTCGTTACGTTGGGAAGATTCGTCTGTGTCTGGACACACTCAGAGCGCGTGGGTCATGGCTGATGTCATCTATCTGGGCAGGTGGGCTAAGCAAGCTTGCATACTAGACCAGCCGGCTAATCAGGGCGACATTTGGAAGTTTTCTGCTAACAGTAGAAGTATTTTGTTGTGACAGTTGTAGCGTTCCCCAAACGGTACAGGCCAGTTTTGCATATGAAACTTTGTCACGTATGCCCAAGAAAATTATGTAAATCAAAACAAACAACCCAACATTTCTCAGGGTTGGGGTATTAGGTAGTATATTTTTAAATGCTAGAATTTGTTTAAGTAATCTGGAACTATTGAGAGGTTTTCTTGTTTGGACAATAGAGAATTGCCTTTCTAAACATTGTTGTTAAAAACTTGGTTACTTTTGCCTCTGAAAAAATTGTTTCATGTACTGTGAACATTAAAATAATTGTAAATTAATTAACTTTAATTCAATCCTGAAATTAAAGAAGAAGAACTTATATAACAACTATTTTTGTTGAGATTGCTATCATATCTGCTAACTTCTCTGCTAGAGCTAATCTAAAAGGAGATCTAAGTAAAGATGACTATAATTTTACTTGTAATTGTAGCTACACCACTGATTTATTATTTTAGTAGATCTGAGGTGACCTGGCGGTCTAGGGGTAAGGTGTCAGACTTCTGTGCTGGCAGCCGGGGCTCAATCCTCGGGTCCCGGCACAGATTTATCTGATTACCAAACCCTTCCTTCACCTCTGACAAGACATCTTGTGAATGTGGGAATGCCAGGCCTCCACCGTGGTTCGGATTCCACGTTAAACTGTAGGTCCTTCATTTCATCTCACAATCACCCTACCATTACACATTAGCGTAAGTGCGTATAACCAGAACGGGTAGTAAGACGCGGTGCTAGTAATAATAATAATAATTTAGTAGATCTACAATCGAAATAAAATCTCACCAATCAATTAATTCAAGTGTACTTTCATTACACCTATAAGAGTTACCTCGTCACTCTAAATTTCAGAAATAGATAAAAACAAATATTTGGTTATTTCTACGGTCAATGAAAAACATCAAAACCTTTTAAATAAACACTTGGCACATGGAATTTGATTTGATTTGTGAACTCTATTAAAACAGATGATTTATGTTGTATGAATTATTATATTTTTTCTACTTTTTATTAGACTTTAGGTAATTCATATGATTTGTGAAATTTGATTTAGAACACAATTTGTATAACTTTATAACCCTTTTTGAGTTCTCATTAAAATATTTTTTGTAGTGTCAACGACACACTAGTAACACACATACATTTATTTAGTGCTCTCAAACTTTTAAACAATGCACCCTTACTTTATATTGCAAAATCTATATTGCCAATTCACTGAACATTTTTTTCAGGTTTCCTATGCATGGCTTAGCTCAAACCTGGACATTGATGTGGACAAGGCCAAATTGTAAGTTGATGCATTCAAGATCAGTTGAATATTTATTTTTAAGATTCCTGTTTAAAAATGTATAATTGTTGATCAATAATATATAAAACTCACTAACCCTGTATTAAATTTTATTTGTACTATCACTGACTAATTTCTCACACAATATGTTGTAAATTTATCCTTATTAAACTCAAATATGTTTTTTTTTAATATATATCATTTTGAATTATTAAACTTTCCTATTTTAAATATTATTTGAATCATTGTTTTATAACTAGTCTAATATGATTGAAAGATTAAGAATGGAATGGTTTGAAAAGATCCTGTAAATACTTTTAATTCTCACATCTTTTAAGATTATTTGATCACTTTTGTCAATTTTTTTATTTTTATTATCTACATCTCTTAGAATAAAAAACTAGTCCTCACATCTTCCTCTTTAAAACAAACAAAAGTAACTGTGATGACTGATTCTTATTATTTAGCTGTTATATTTTTACAAAGGCTTTTGTCTAAAACAATAAAACATTATGCCAGCCTAAATTGCATGTAATGTTCTGTATTTTTAATATACATTTACTTTTAATTTCTTACATTATTTTTAATGTTTGTTAATGAATTTAAATATACCCTGATTTTTGTTGGAAGAACGAGTTCAGAAAATTCAAATATTATTTTTGTGTTAGCATTGATAACATTTTACTATATTATTTGTGTTGTTTTATAGGTATTGATAATATTTATATAGAGTGACAGTTGCACATGACTTGATTTGTGAATATATTAAAATGGTTTTAGTAACTTTAGTAACCACAAGATACAGTTTTTCTTGCCAAAATCAGCCTCAAGCTACATATATGGAACTGTCATAGCTGTACCTGATTTGTAATGTGTTTTAAAATAAAACATATAACTCTAAGGCACCATACAAATAAAATCTAATTCAGGCCGTTTTTCTTAAACCTTTCTTATATCTTGCAGTATCCATCTAAATCATAATTCACTTGACGTCAATAATTTTGTCTTATACATTATTTTAATTGACTGTTCTCTACTCCCCTTTCTATTCCCTCCAGTGAGCAATGCAAAGTTAACTGCTCAAGAGACTATTTATTTTACATTGCTTATTTTTTCAGTTTGGTTGAAAACTACGCTATTAAAAATGGCTTAATAAAACCTGGTCTTGAAGTGACTTATCTACTTGCTGGCACCTTGGAAACGTCTGGTGAATACATTGTTGAGGTGGTTCGACAGTGTGATTTGGAAAAAGTAACTGCACAGTTTAAAGAAATCCAATCAGAACATATTTACAGTGTTCAAAAGGAATTTATCTTGAAGGATTCCACCTTACAATCTTTTTTTGATGATCAAATTATTTTTGATAGCAAAAGGTAAATGTTTTGCTTAATTTGAGGTATTTCTATATAACCTGTGTTTCACAAATATTGTAAATGGGAGTTTATTTATAAGCCTACTTAATAAATAATTTAAATAATAGCCTATTAGGCAACATCTAAAATACAATCTAGTTTTAAAAGACTATCATAATTTTATTTCACACAGTTTCAGTAGTTTCACTTGCAATAGTCCATATACATCGGAGAGTAGTTTAATGTATGTGGACTATTGCAAAGACCGAGGTAGTTGAATGTATGTGGACTATTGCAAAGACTGAGGTAGTATCAAAAGAGGCAAAGATGGCAGTCTATTAAAGAGTGTTAACGCCAACGTTGTTTTACGGATGTGAATCATGGGTTTGTAAGGAGAAACACAGAACATGGTGAATTCTGTTGGAATGAGATATCTAAGAAATGTATGTGGAAAAACTCATATGGACAGAATCAGTAATAATGGGTACTGAAGGAGTGTGGTTTGAAAGGGAATTCAATAGGTCAATGTGAAAAAAGTGTCTTACGGTGGTTTGGGCATATTTATAGGATGAGTATGGATCAAGTGACTAAACATATATATGAAGGTAAAGTATATGGATCAAAAGGAAGCGGTAGGCCACGTAAGGCATGGCTAAATGTTGTTGATGAATAATAAAAAAGAGAAACACGAAGAGTTTTAAGAATAAAAGAGTACGTATGACTTGGTGTATGGGTGTTGTTGAAACGAAAGAAGTATGCAAGGATAGGGAAGTGTGGAGAAAGTTAGTGAGGATGGATTAAGTATAAAGTGGTTTTTGAGCTATTTCACAGTGTCTTGCCTACCCTGTAAGCGAATGGTGTGATAAGGTATGTATGTATCATAATTTTATGTGTTCTATTTTAGTTTGTTGTTATTAATCTTGTAATGTGAGTGAGTCAGATTTTGATGAAAAGGAATTTATCTTTCTTCCTGTCTGACACCTTAGTTGGTAGTGTGTCTGTCTTCTGAGATACGGGTCCCGGGTTTGATTCCTGGTTTGGCTGAAAAAACTTTTTTTGGAGAAATATGGGTTTACCCTTTCATAGTGATGAATTAACAACCAGAGGCTGGGTATGGTGTTTGTTCTAACTTTTAGTTAGTAAACTGTTGCTGATATAATCAATCAGCTCAGAAAGAGCATGTTAAATACTGCAAATAGATGTTAAAAAACGTAATATATTTCCCCCCCCCCCCTCATCTCCCTCCTACAAAAATGGGCTTCATGAGTATTTCCAGTCTAAACTTTATAAAGGCTGCCAGAATTTAAGAATAATATGATACCAGTATGATAAACATTTTTTAAGTTTTGATTATCAATTTAGTTGACTCAATGAAACTTAACCCCTTCTGTTATAATTCATAGACAAGGTATACATATTTGGTCACTTTAACAAAATATTTACTCTTTTTAATTGCTATAATATACAGTGTTTTTTTTATTGATATACCAAACTTGTTTTCTTTAGCCAATCTCTATACATTGACATATTAATAGTTTTCATGAACATCTCCCATTTTCTGGTGTTGGGGTGTATTGTGCACTACACCTTAAGTCTACTATCTAATTATAGAAAGTTAAATGAGAGGTCTCAACATACCACAAGGGTAGGAACTCAGAATCTTGGCGAGGCACCAGATCACTATTAGACAACCATTAGATAGGATATAACACATATACCACATATTAATGCTCAATTAAAATAGAACAGACATATACACAGGATAGGGAACAAGTAAACTGATAATGGTGTGTTACCATAAAATTGGTTTGAAATGTTGACTATTTCTTTTTAAATATGATACATTCCAGTACAGTACAGTTCACTCTAGTAATGCTTTACAAATAGTACGAACTAGCTAAATCAACACCATTAAATAATTTTAAGCTTTGCTCCATTCATCTAAACACAAGTAACAGCATAACAGTGTAAGAATGAGAATTACATTTCAATTTGGCCATTTACATATTTTGTAAAATAAAATTCTACATTAAGCTATTCATTGTGTTTTTTTAACTTATCTTTATAAATGTTTACCTTTTGGGTTCCCAAGACAAGGTTTGATTGAGTACCTGGAAGCTCTTCCTCTCTCACCAGAAGAAATGACTGTTTTAAGAGAAAAATCTTTCACTACAACCAAAACCAAGGATGATAAAACAACACCTCTCTCAAACTCAAAAAGAAGCACAGAACATATTACCCAAGGTGTTAGAACAGGTGTGTTCATTTAACAGCCATTTTCATATTTGTGATATTTGGATAGTAAATGTTAATTCTTTAAAAATTGGAGTAATACTTATTTTTTAATCATGCTATTGTTTATAAATAAAGGCAATAGAAGGATGAAATTATTGGCTAAGTCTGGTAAATAACCAACCTTGTTCAATAATTTCACTTTCTTATATTATTCCAGATAATTATTTAATGGTTGAACATCAATGTTCATTTAAAATTAAAATATTACCAAACAATCTTGTTATGATTGTATTTAGTTATTTCTTTATTTGGCTATAAAGTATATCATACATAATTGATATCTTGACCTCCTTCGTAAGCTTTTCAAAGCATATTTTTAGCTATTGAAACCAACTTTTCCGCAAGTCCATTAGACTGAGAGTAAAGTGGACTTGAGGTTACAGTTAAGAAATCAAAATCTAAGGCAAACTTTCTAAATTCCAAACTGTTGAAAGGCATACTATCTGAGATCAAAATGTCTGGTATTCCAAATCTAGCAAATATAGATTTGAGTTTTTGAATTACATGATTAGCTGTTTTACCTTTTAAAGTTTCTTTTTATATCTATCTAGTATAGTAATCAGTTACAACCAAATAGTCATTGGACCCATATTCAAATAGATCTGTGGCTAATTTTTGCCAAGGCCTATCAGGTGGTGGTGGCTAATCATCGGTTGTTTGATATTACTTTTGCAAAATTTTTCACATATTTTACACTTAAGTACAATTTCTTGGATTTCTTTGCAAATACCTGGCCAAAATAGCACTTGTCGTGCTCTTGATTTACATTTTTCAATCCCTAAATGACTGATTAATTAAGGTTAAAATGGCCTTTCTTAATGAAATTGGCCCAATCAGCTTTTCATCTAAAAATAACGGTAATTTTGTCCTGTAAATTAAAGTAAAATTTAACATTATTAGGGCATTTGGATTTTGTGTTTGGCCAGCCATTTACAAAAAAGTATTTAAGCAAACTTAAATCTGGGTCTTTTTCTCTTTCTATTTTGAACTAGTTTTTTCCCCCCACAATCATTGGTAAGTAGTTACTTATTGAATAAACTACATATGTTAATTCTGGATCATATTTAACTGGGTCTTTTAAGTAAGCTCTAGATAAGGTATCTGCCATAAACATTTGTTTACCCGGTACATAAGCAATATTGATTTGATACTTAATTAATTTAATCAATAATCTGTGTAACCTGGAATATACTTTAGAAATGTCTTTATTTACAATGGTTACTAAAGGTTTGTGGTCGTTTTGAACATGTACAAGTCTGCCATAGGTTAGCTGGTGAAACTTTTCAAGGCCATAGATTATGGCTAAAAGTTCTTTTTCTATCTGAGCATATCTTTGTTCCGTCTCTGTAAGACTTCTAGATCCATATAAGACCCTTTTGTGAAATATAAACTCCAAGGTCATCCTTAGAGGAGTCGCACTGTAACGTTAATGATTTGGAACTATCAAATATAGCTAATACTGGTGCTTTGGTTAACTCGCTTTTTAACATATTAAGCGCTTGTTCATGTTCGGGTAGCCATCCCCAGTCAATATCATTTTTTAGTAAAATAACGCAAAGGCGCAGTTATCTTTGATAGGTTAACTATGTATTGTGATAAGTACTTTGACATCCCCAGTAACCTCATTAACTCTTCTTTTACTTTTAGATCTTTCCAGCTTTGTAATGACTTCATTTGAAACAATTTATCCTATAAAGTGTTCTGATTTTACTCTGAACTGAAACTTGTTTTTATTAAACTTTACATTGTTTGCTTTAGCCTTTTGTAAGACTTTATATAAAATCTGATCATGCTCTTTTTCACTAGACCCACCAATAATTAAATCATCAAAATAGATTTCACATCCTTCAATTCCACCAAAAATATCCAAGTTTCTTTTTTGAAAAATTTCAGGGGCTGAACATAACCCATAGGGTAATCTTTTAAACCTATACCTGCCATTTGGTGTATTAAAGGTACACAAATATAAACTAGGCTCATTTAACTCTATGTGCCAAAAACCTTCTTTCATATCTAACACTGAAAACACTGTTTTCCCACTTAACCTTGACATTACTTCTTCTGCAAATTTATTGCATTATTAATATCTTTAGGGTCTAACCATAGTCTTAATGTGTGGTTAGGTTTCTCTATTATAACTAAACTATTGACTCACTCAGTAGGTTTAGTAACCTCTGTAACAATAGCTTTTTCTTTTAGATCATCTAGAGTATTTTTGAGTTTAGTGTGCAAGCTTAGAGGCACACGCCTAGGAGGGTGTATTTTAGGAATGACATTTTCTTTTAATTCTATGTTGAGTTTGCCAAGAAATTTCCCCAGTCCATTAAAAAACTTCAGAATGCTTAGCGATAACATCTTCTTTGCTAATATGCTCTGTAATATAATCTATTCCTATGTTTGCTAACAAGTTAAGTTTAAGACAATTACTTAAGCCAGTAATGAATTTACATTTGCTACCACAAATTTAATCGTTTGAATTTGTTCATTAGAAGAGCAATTTATTATTACTATTTCCTCAGGCTTAATTTTATTTTTGTCTCCATAAGTTACCAATATAGCATTAGTTTCCGTTAACTTGTTTTTGTTCTCTAGTTTATTTTACACACTTAAGGGAAAAATGCTAGTTTCTGCTTCTGTATCCAATTTAAATTTAACTTTTTGTTCATCCGACCAAAATGGTTTCAAACCAAGAAACAGTGTTTCTTATGCTGTTAATTTTAACCTCAGAATTTAGTTCTAAGTTATTAATATTAGTTAGGCCTGTTTGAATTTTATCATTAAACAATGGATTAGAAAATTCACTTTCTAGCCTAGGGCCTGCTTGACTTTTCCTGCTTCACTTTTCCAGTCTCCATTAGATATTTGATCATTTTCTATTACATTACTTGGGTCAACTTCTAGCACTTCATGTACCTGCTTATTTCTAGGTCTAAAATTGCATAACTTAGCAAAATGATTCAATTGCTTACATTTAGAACATACCTGCCTAAATGCTGGACAAGCTCTGGGCTTGTGTGTATAACCACATTTTTTACATTCATAACTTTGAACACTTCCACTTCCACTGGGCCTATTTTGTTATCACTAGGCCTTTTTACAGCTTTGATACTTTTATTATGAACCTTTACTGATTCTACACTTTTTTCTTGAAGGGCTTTCACCTATAGTCTGCTGACTTCAGCGGCTCTACAGAACTCTGGCAACCTTCTTTATGGTTAGGTCTGCCTCTTTAAGCATGCGTTATTGAAGATTATTATCTTGGATTCCCAAGATGATTCTGTCCTTTATGAGAGAATCCTCTTCATTGAATTCACATGTAGATGCAGAGGTTTGTAGTTCTGTTAGGAAGCTGTCTGGTTGATATTGAAGAAATATCTTTCAAAAAATACATTTTTTAATAGTTGACAGTAGGCTTCAAATTTGTTCAGGATAGTTTCAAGTTTATCCTTATCTTCTCCTGTTCCATACTAAACTGTGTTGTAGACTTCCCAAGTCCATCTTCACCAATCAAATTCAGTAGAATGGCTATTTTAGTAGTTTCTTCGGCTTTCGTTTTTCCTACTGCTTCCATAAACAGTGTGTATCTTTGTTTAAACTTACGCCCGTTTTCTGATACCTTGCTGGTTAGTTATAATGGTTGAGGTGGACGAAAAACGGTGTTCATTATGAAAATATTATTCTTCAAGACTTCAGTCTTCTTATTTTTTATGCGAACTTCGACAAATATCGTATAAACTCTGTTTTAATTAACTAACACAATTTTAAGTTTATTCACTTGACCATATATTTGTGTCCAACTCTCCATTAGAAAACTAATTTAACAAACTTCACTTCTGACACCATGTTATGTTGTATTTAGTTATTTCTTTATTTGACTATAAATTATACAATTTTATAATTGAATATAAAACAAAAAAGTCCCTTCTCTTTCTCTGCACTTATTTATATATCGGTCACAATATTTCACAACTGCTAAGCTAGTTTATGTGACTCAACTACTCTAGTCAAATATATGATTTATATATTTAACATTTTATAATATACAACAAATGTGTTTAGTGTAGTGTTTTGTGCTTGCATGATAATTTTATTATTTAAAGTTGATAATA
>JBCFYV010005612.1:0-14051 GCA_039000515.1 Timema cristinae | reverse complement strand
CGTTGCCCCACCCCCTTGGAAACAAGAGAGGTGGGTTAGGGTTTGATGGGCCCTCAGAGTCAAGATGAGAAAGGCGCTGCCCGCAGCCCTCGGTACCATCTGGGTGATGGTGTTCCCCGGCAGAAAGGGGAATAAATAGTTAGTAATTTAGCTTAGCATATTTAAGTAGTTAATATAGATAATTAGGACGGGGAAACTAGGTAGGGGTAATTAGGAAATTCAGGTGCCAAGGTAGAAAGTGGGCGGGGCACCAACTCTGATAGGGCGCCTCCCCAGGGGGTTATTATGGGGATGCCCACCCCCTCTGAGCGCTTGGCGGACTCGGGAGTGAAATCCCGGGCATTGTGAGGGCCTAGCGGGGGAGGTTCCCGGGGGCGTAATATACCCGGGTGGACCAAATTGAGCTAAGGGTAGTTGAATTTCTTTTAAAGGGTTAAGAGCCAAAATATGTGTTAAAATGTTAAAAAGGAAATTTATATTAAAATTGTATAAATAAAGTAAAGTTGTGTGCAAAACGGCCCGGGATTTAAAGATTGTAAGAACGGGCTGAAAAACACTGAATAAATAATATAAAAATATTCTGTCCTAGTTTAGGCAATACATCATGTTAAATAGGCTCCCCGATTGATACTGACGGGGAAAAGGGAAAAGAGAAAGGGAATCGATGCATTCGGGCAGAGCAGATGAGAGAGCCAAACTTGAAACGTTTTGTTCCAATATTTTCCCAGAGTTTACCATTCCAGTAGATTTAAAATGTGGCCCATCAACACCGATCAAACAAAACAACACTGCATCGGCCTGGTTAGGACACTGTTCCTCCAGACTCAATTTTTTTCTTTGTTGGGTTGAGTGTGTGGGCTAATTCCTACTAGCCCGGCACAAATCTGCACAAGATGTTTGCCCTCTCGGGAACTATAATCTCCCCATAAGTATGGTATTGTTATTTTAATGCTTGCTATTGATTAGTTTTTTTTAAGTGGGTCCACATCAGGTGTGATGCAACTAGTTTTGCATAAAAAAAATCATTTTCAATAAAACAAGTATTTGTAATTTATGCTTCGTGCTCCCTATATTTTTCTTTGTGAGCCTCAGGTATTGTTATATGTTATATGTATCCAGTGAGCAGCAGGATAGGTAGAAATGTATTTTTCATCAGCTAATAGATATTAATGTCTATGGTTTTTTTTAAGGGTTTTTTTTTTTCCACGGTATTATCTCTCTCGGGTTTTTTGCACAGAAGTATAGCCCCTTATGATAATAATTTTTAAAATTTTAAATTATTTTATTAATTATATTTAATTTGTCAGTATCTCGATCCCCTCTTCCCACTATATAAAATATTGCGAGAATATCAAATAGCACTTAGATTGAGTTTTAGACTGACTTCTCCCAGCTAACACTTACCATGTGACCCATCTTAAACCAGTAATGAAATATTGTCCAATGGCTTGGAAATGTATAATAGTACAAGTAGAGTAATGTAACACCTGAATGAAGGCTAGGCGAGCGCTGATGGGAACAAAAACACTTCCCTCTTCATTTATTTTACATTTAAACCCCTACCGCAGTTAACATGGCTTTTTTAATTTTTGTAAATACTCCCTTTTTCATATTTAAGAGACACAAAAAAACACGTAAAACATCTTGTAGATGTATTCTTGCTTCAATAAGGCAATAACTATGCAACTACACGTGAGCAAAGTGCAAACAATTTTTTTAATTCGCCAAAAACATTCACATCTAAACAATTCGATTTTAAAAAAAAATTCAGCTTCAAAAAAGTTTTGGGCAATATTAAAAATTTTAAAAAAAACTTTGAGATCAATTTTTGAAATTTTTGTTTTTAAATTTTTCTTAAAACCAAGTTACTTGAAAAATTCAGTCCCGTAATTGAATTGCATGATGGAGAATAACATCGGGGCGGAGTTTTTAAATTTTTCTGTGCAATATCTAGTGTCTTGTATTTTTAAATATCACTATTTTATTTTTGCAAAAATATGGGTCTGTATTATTTAAATATCAAATATTTTTTTCGGCAAGAACAATTCTTGTATTTATAAAAACCAAAATTTTTCGTGCAAGATATCGTTCTTTTTTTTTTAAAAGCACAATATATTATCTTGAAGATATCTATGTTTTGTATTAATAAATGGGCCAATAAATTATTAGTCAAGATATCTATTCTTTTTTTTTTAAAATATGCAAATTTTTATTCTGTAAAATATTAGTCTTGTATTTTTAAAAATATCACAAATATTTTTTCGTGCAAGATATCTGGGTCTTTTTTATTTAAATATCCAATAATTTTTCGGTCAAGATTGTAGGTTTTGTATTTTTAATATCACAAAATTATTCTGGAAAATTTTAAGGGTGTCTTGTATTATTTAAATATGCACAATAATTTTTCTTAAAAATTCAATTTCTTGTTTTTTTAATATGCAAAATAATTATTCGTGCAAAATCTAGGTCTTGTTTTATTTAAATATGCACAATAATTATTCTGTGCAAGATTCTAGTGTCTTGGTATTTATTTAATAGGGACATAAATTTTAAATTTTTGTGCTTGATTCTAGTTTTCTTGTATTATTTAATGCACAATATTTTTATTTTGTGCAAGATATCTGGTTTCTTTATATTTAAATATTTTACAATTTATATTATTTTTGCAAGATATCAGTGTCTTGTATTATTTAAATAAGCACAATAATTATTCTGTGGCAATTATCTAGTGTCTTGAAATTATTTAAATATGCAAATATATTATTCTGTTCAAGATATCTAGTGTCTTGTATTATATAAAAGGGGACAATAAATTATTCTTGTGCAAGATATCTAGTGTTTGTATTATTTAAAATATGCACAATTTTTTAATTCTGTGCAAGATATCTAGTGTTTGTATTAAAAATTTAAATATGCACAATATATAATTCGTAAGAAATCTATGTCCTTGGATTATTTAAATTATGCACAATAATATTATTTTGTGAAGATATCTGTTTTGTATTATTTAAAATAGCAATATATTATTCTGTGCAAGATTATATATGTCTGAAATTATTTTAATATGCACAATATAATTCCGTGCAAGATTACCCATGTCTTGTATATTTAAATAATCACAATATTTTATTCTGTGCAAGATATCTAGTGTCTTGTATTATTTAAATATAACAATATATTATTCTGTGCACGATTCTAGTTTCTTGTATTATTTAAATATGCACAATATATTATTCTGTGCAAGATATCTGGTTCTTTTTTTATTTAAATATGCACAATATATTATTCTGTGCAAGATATCTAGTGTCTTGTATTATAGAATAGGCACAATAAATTTTATTTGTGCACGATATCTAGTGTCTTGTATTATTTAAATATGCACAATATATTATTCTGTGCAAGATATCTAGTGTCTTGTATTTTTTAAAATATATGCACAATAAATTATTCTGTGCAAAATATTATGTTTGTATTATTTAAATATGCACAATATATTATTCTTGCAAGATATCTAGTGTCTTGTATTATTTAAATATGCACAATATATTTTTCTGTGCATGATATCTAGTGTCTTGTATTATTTAAATATGCACAATATATTATTCTGGGCAAGATATCTAGTGTCTTGTATTTTTTTAATATGCACAATATATTATTCTGTGCATGATATCTAGTGTCTTGTAATTATTTAAATATGCACAATATATTATTCTGTGCAAGATATCGTGTCTTGTATTTTTAAATAGTACAATAATTTTTTGTGAAAGATATCTAGTGTCTTGTATTATTTAAATATGCACAATATAATATTCTGTGCAAGGGATATCCAGTGTTTGTATTATTTAAATATGCACAATATATTATTCTGTGCAAGATATCTAGTGTCTTGTTTATTTAAATATGCACAATATATTATTCTGTGCAAGATATCTAGTGTCTTTATTATTTAAAATATGCACAATATATTATTCTGGCAAGATATTGGTGTCTTGTATTATTTAAATATCACAATATTTTATTCTGTGTAAATATTATCTGTGCAAGATATCTATGTCTTGTATTATTTAAATATCCATATATTATTCTGTGCATGATATTAGTGTCCTTGTTTATTAAATATGCACAATATATTATTCTGTGCATGATATCTAGTGTCTTGTATTTTTTTAAATATGCCCCAATATATTATTCTGTGCATGATATCTGTGTCTGTAATATTTAAATAGGGACAATATATTATTCTGTGCAAGATATCTGGGTTCTGTATTTATAAATATGCACAATAAATTATTCTGTGCAAGATATCTAGTTCTTATAATTTAAAATAGCACAATAAATTATTCTGTGCAAGATATCAATGTCTTGTATTATTTAATATGCACAATATATTTTTCTGTGCAAGATATCTAGTTTTTTGTATTATTTAAATATGCACAATATATTATTTTGTGCAAGATATCTGTTGTCTTGTATTATTTAAATTTCCACAAAATTATTCTGTGAAAGATATCTAGTGTCTTGTATTATTTAAATATGCATAATAAATTATTCTGTGCAAGATATCTAGTGTCTTGTATTATTTAAATATACAAATTTTATTTTCTGTGCAATATCATGTCTTGTATTATATAAATATGCACAATAAATTATTCTGTGCAAGATTCTAGTGGTCTTGTATTATATTAAATATGCACAATATATTATTCTGTGCAAATATCTAGTGTCTTGTATTTTTTAAATATGCACAATATATTATTCTGTCATGATATCTAGTGTTTTGTATTATTTAAATATGCACAAATTTATTCTGTGTCTTTGATATCTATGTCTTGTATTATTTAAATATGCACAATATATTATTCTGTGCAAGATATCTGGTGTCTTGTAATTATTTTAAATATGCAAAATTTATTTATTCTGTGCAAGATATCTGTGTCTTGTATTATTTAAATATGCACAATATATTATTCTGTGCAAGATATCCAGTGTCTTGTATTTTTTAAAAATATGCACAATATATTATTCTGTGCAAGATTTATTCGCAAGAGTTTCTTTCGTATTATTTAAATATGCACAATATATTATTCTGTGCATGATATCTAGTGTCTTGTATTATTTAAATAGGGCACAATATATTATTCTGTGCATGATATCTATGTCTTGTATTATTTAAATATGCACAATATATTATTCTGTGCAAGATTCTATGTCTTGTATTTTTTAAATATGCAAAATATATTATTCTGTGCAGATATCTATGTCTTGTATTATTTAAATAACACAATATATTATTCTGTGCATGAATATCTAGTGTCTTGTATTATTTAAATATGCACAAAAATTATTCTGGCAAGATATCTAGTGTCTTGTATTATTTAAATATGCACAATATATTTTTTTGCAACATAAAGCAGTAAAAATTTTTGAAATTTGTTGGGTTTTGCAATATTTCATTTTATTGCTTTGGCTCCCCTTTGAATTCAAAAAATGTGCTATGTACCAAAGCTTATGGGTCAGGTTCGGAAACACTTTTGGGTTAAGTCGGAGTCAGTAAAAAAATGCACCAAATCTGCCTAAAAATGAAAACCTAATACTTTAACAATATTTGCAAGCTCGAGTATAAGGGAGGGTCCCCACAAATTGTTGCAATTTTAATTTTAAAATAAATGTTACGCTCTGTGTACCTAATAGCCAGAGGATGACATGGGAGATTGAATGCTTGTTCTTGCCATTTACTGCAATAATTTATTAAGGAGTGTGAGTTTTGGAGGCTTGTCCATCAGCCCTGCTCTGCACCTCCAACACACGCCACTCAAGCACACCCCACTGCCCTGCTCTGCATCTCCAACACACGCCACTCAGCACCCCCCACTGCCCTGCTCTGCACCTCCACACACTCACTCAAGAAACACCAACCTTCCAGGAAATGCTACACACGTCACTCAAGCACATCCCCCTTCCAAAATGCTACTCACGTTCACTCAAGCACACCAACCTTCCAGAAATGCTACACACGTCACTCAAGCACAACAACCTTCCGGAAAGTACAAAAGTATTTTAAAAAGTGCTCACATCGTCAAGATGATTTGTGGGGGTCAGCTCTCCTGACTGTCCCGTCATGACTGGTGGAGTACAGTTTTGGTCTGGTCGTACTCACACAACTCAGACAGTTACCGAGCCGCAGTGGGGCTGGAACACTTGCAGGGACAGATCAGTCTCTCCCAGGACATCCCACAGTGCTTCAAAAAAATAGCGTTGCTTGGATGAGACTACATCCTTAATCCTTAATGATAGGCATCATTTGAAAAATATGGATTCCATTTTGAGTTGTAATTTGTTAAAAGCGCTCGTCATTTTTGGGGGGTTTAACCCAATTCATTATAGTAGAAACACATCAACCAGACCCAAGACCAGTATTTTTTCCCATTTAATTGAACATATTTAACATTTGGTAGAGCTGGTCAAATCTAAGGCCTGGGAAGCTCCAATATTATCAATATCGATTCAATTTTTATATTATTCAATAACTCAAATAAACCAAATTATAAAATACTTCCAACACCAAAAAAAACCAAAAAAAACCTTTCAGCACATACCCCGCTGAAAGTCAACTTTGGGGATTTTTACCTGTAAAGGGTGTTAAAATCATACAACAGAAAAAATACGCCCCAATTAAATGCTAATCAAAAAGTTACAAAACCCCCCAACCCAAAATAATATTGTTATTTCAACCCAAAGGGATACACTAAATCACCTACAATAATAAAACCTTCAAAAAATTTCCCATTAATTTGGGCATCACCTACCTCCTCCCTACACTTTTTATTTATTTTAAAAAAAAATATTTAAATTTTTTTGATTTTTTTATTTTTTATTTGTAATTCTAGTTGTTTTTTCAGTTTTTGAAATTTTAAAAATGGTTCTTTAAAAATATTTAAAAAGGTTCGTGAGTAGTTTCACAAGTATTTGCGTAAAAAGGGTTGATCCAATTTCTCTAGGGGTGAGGGGGGGGTTTTGCGTTTCACAAGAGCTTGCGCGAAAGGGTTGATCCAATTCCCTAGGGGTGTAAGGGGGGGAAATTTACGTTTCACAATGACTTGCCAAAAACAGTTAGTCCAATTTTCCCCAAAGGGGGTTTAGGGGGGTATTGACGTTTCAAAAGGGAGCATGCGCTGAAAGGGTTGAGCCCAAATTTTCCCCCATAGGGGTTGAGGGGGGGGGATTGACGTTTCACAAGTGAGCTTCGTAAACTTTGAGCCCCCAATTTTCCCCATGGGGTGGAGGGGGGGTTTTTGACGTTCACAATGGATCCTAAACTTGAGTCCAAGTTTCCCCATGGGGGTTAGGGGGGGGTTTTACGTTTCAAAATGAGTTCGCTGAAAGGGTTGATCCAGTTTCTCATAGGGGTGGGGGGGGGTTTTGCGTTCCCAAAAAGTACACCAAAACTTGATCCAAGTTTCCCAAGGGGGGAAGGTATTAGATACATTAATTTTCACACCTAATTTATTTTTTTAAAAAATAAAGTTTTTATTCTGTAATCTTTTTTCCCCCAAAAAAATAAAATTACGGTTTAAGTTGTGCCTTTCAAGCACTAACAAATAATTGTTGAATTCAAAAATATGCTTTGTTTATGAGGTAAAAGATTGTCCATCAAACCCAAAAAACCTAATCCGAATATTCCCCGGTTTCAGTGGATTAAAATTCGGTGGCCCATTTATATATATACAATATTAATATTTTTCTTAAAACCATTATCATTCATTAAGTTTAAATTTACGGTCTGGGGTTTTTTTTAAGTACATCCTGTAATTAAATGGTTCCGACCAAACCAAAAACATTTTAAAGGGGGTTTTTTTCCCCCCAAATAAAAAATCGAATCATGCATCACCGGATTTAAACCAACTCCCGTCAATGCCTATGAAAGTAGCACTATATTACACAAGTTTTTCTTTAGCGTATTTAATAAAAAACCCCTTTAAAATTAATCTTTTTTTTTTTTCCAATTTTGAATTTTACAAGCAAAATTGGTGAAACATTTGATTTTATTTTTAGTAAATAATACATTTTGTAAAGTGTAAATTTAAATATGGGGTTTTTGGTTGGGTTTTAAGTTTTCTCTATATTAGTTGGATAAACTACAAAGAATACTTTATAAAAAATAAAAAATAAATTTTTTAAAAAAAACCTTTATGAGATTTTCCAATGATTTTTTTTTTTTGTTAACTTTTTCATCGTAAGTTAAATCTACACAGTTGAACTTTGGGGCCAAAATACAACTTACCCATTTGTCCTCCCCCCCCCGCGGCCACCCCATCTGGCTCAACGGAGTAAGCGATGGGAAAATTCATGGTGGGGAATATCGAGTCACCTCTTAAGTCCAATCATTACTCATGGGGGTCTTCAAACGACAACAAAAACCAACCCCATCAAGGAAATATCATGGTGGACAATACCGATCACTCTTTAAGGGCCAGACATTGCTCATGGGGTCTCCAACGGGCAACAAACAACAACCTACATTTAAAGGAAAAAATCGGGGACAATACTCAGTCCTCTTGAGTCCAGGTCATTGACTCATGCGGGCTTCAAGCGACAACGAAAAATAACCCACATCAAAAATTTCATGGTGGAAAACCAGTCACTCTCTTAGAGTCCAAGTCCCTTGACTCATGGCAAAAAACAGTGTCAAATGAGTGAAGAAGATTTGGGGGGAAAAAGAAGGATATCTACTAAAATGGCCGGCTAAAACATTAGAGGGAAATGTTACAACCAAAACGAAATCATTTCTATAACCGGTTTTAATTTTCAAAGTTAACCTTTTTATAATTACCATGTCAATGTTAAATAATATCAACACATTAAAATAAAAGGGGTCATTTTAAATTACTTTTTTTTGATTGAAAATTTTTAAGATTTGACTATTTTTTAAATTATTTTAGTCAAAGAATTTAATATTTACCATATTTGATTATGAATTCAATAGGCCCCTGAATTGTTAACCACAGGGGTTATTTTCGGTGTTCATATATTCTAATTTTTATTTTAAATAGTGTTTAAACATCTCTCACTCATCCCGGTTTATCCTCATCCTGTTTTAACGCATTTCCTTTTTTCTGAAGGGGGTTTTCCAGTTTTCCCAAAATTTCACCTCCTCTTCCAGCACCCCGGGGGCCCTTCATTTTTTTCCCCGGTTCAGAGCCCGTTTGTGGTTTCCTCGTGCCCAAAACAAATCAAATCTCAACGAGTTTCTTCAAATGGGGAATGGCACTGTTAAAATTGGCCCCGATTCACCACCTCCAGTGAAAAGGGCCTTTTCCCGAAACAACAAGTACAGTCCCGGGGGAAGGATATGTAGATCTGCGCCTCACTGTTGGGCCCCAGCTCTCTCCCCCGCACTTGCACAGAATCCACCAATCCTCTGTGACGATTTTCTCTGTACTCAGTCCAATAGAGTCCTTTATCTATTGGGTCGATTGGTGCCACGTCTTCACATGCCACGCCCAAAGAAGCTCTCTTTTTCCCCTTGGGCAAAGGGCCCGGCGCAGGGGGGATTAGCGCTTGCTCCTCACCAAGGGATTGGGATGGGCCCCCCCCCCCCCCCCCTTGACACATATTCAAAAACTAATAAATTTCTTTTTTACAAGGAACAATATTGTCCAAAAACCCCCCTCTTTTCCCCTGTCACCCTCTTTCCCCCCCGCAAACACTTTGTAACAATCACCCAAAATTCCCCCCGTGAGGGTAAGAGGAACCCTCTGAGAACAAAAATAAAGACATTTATACCCAAAAACAAAAACCCAAAAATTAAATAAGCCCCAAAACCTCTCTAAATTTTTTCCGTTCGGGGCAACCTGATTTGGGGACATTCCAGGAGTATTTTCCTGCAATAGCACAAATTTCCCAAATCTTGCAAAAAAATCCCAGTTATTTTCCCTTTTCTTTTAACAGTGCGCACATGCCACTAGTTTTTTTCACAAATCCGGGGGTTAGAATTTGAAACACAAAAAAAATTTTATTACTTACCCAATATGTTAAAAGTGGGGCCCCCCCCCTTTTTTTAATTTTTTTATACCAAAGCACAAACCCAAAATTTACAAAAATACCACCACACAAATTATACCAACTGGTACCTATTTAAAACAGGGCCCGGACCATTATATCACCGCCTCAGGGGGGGCTGACTGAGCCCCACGGGGCACTATTTCCTTTTATACACGGGGGGACGGGGGAAGAACTTGTCGTACACCATGGCCCGCACACCGAGCTCAGGGGGAAAATTTTTCAATACTTACCCCAACTTTAAATAAAATGGGGCTCGCCCCCGATTGTGGTCAAGCCACTTTTCCCTGTGACTTCTGCAAATATCTAAAGGCAAGTTCACAATTTTCCTCAAAGGGGCGGTCATATGCTCGGATAGAAGTGGGTCGATATCCAAGTCGTCAGTAGGGGTGGTTCAGATCCCTATTCAGGAAGATCCAAGCCGGGGTGGCTATGACTGACTCATGGAATGCAGAGTTAAACGCAACGTTCAAAAAGTCTTAATGTTTTATCCCAGGTGGCGTGGTCATGGTGTTGGAGTTCATCAAGGTTTTGGGGAGTGTTGCCCCATTTTGAAATAGCTTTAACTTGTAGCTCGTTACAATAGTTGCACTTTATGCTGCAATTATCACATGTCTTGAGTAATTTTTTATTCTGAATTAGAATTATGGTTTAGGAAACTTAATTTCAACTCTAAAGGCCCCAATTTAAAGAAATGGGTGCCAAAACCATGAGTTGACGTTTTTGCTTGTCATTTGGTTACCAATTTATCAAACTGGGAAAAAAGGTGGTCGCAAATTTATATGCAAAATTTGCTATAAACTAGTTTAATACTATTATATAATATCCAACGTGTTAAAAGAAATATGTAGTTTTCACTAATTTTTTATTTTTCAGTGAAAAACAGATTATGAAACCCCAGGTTATATTGATTGTCATTCACATTATAACATTATCAAACATATTACTAGACGATATGTAAAATATAAGCTCATATTGTGAATTGTCTAGTATTAATTAATATCTTAATAGAGTTACAGTTATTGTGCAGATTTCATTGTCCTCTGCTGTTGGAGTACATCCATGTACATGGGACACCTGCTAGTGGAGTATATCCATGTACATGGGACACACTGCTGTTGGAGTATATCCATGTACATGGGACACCTGCTAGTGGAGTACATCCATGTACATGGGACACCTGCAGCTGGATATATCCATGTACATGGGACACTGCTAGTGGAGTAAGCACATCCATGTACATGGACAACCTGCTAGTGGAGTATATCCATGTACATGGAAACACCTGCTGTTGGAGTATATCCATGTCATGGGACACCTGCTAGTGGAGTATATCCATGTACATAGGACACCTGCTAGTGGAGTATATCCATGTACATGGGACACCTGCTTTTGGGGCACACCCATGTACAGGGGACACCTGCTGTTGGATATACCCCGTGTACATGGACACCTGTTTAGTGGAGTATATCCATGTACAGGGACCCCTGCTGGGGAAAGTATATAAAGTACAGGGCACCTGCTTTTGGAGTACATCCATGTACATGGGACACCTGCTTTTGGGAAATAATCCATGTACAGGTAAACCTGCAGCTGGAGTATTTTCCATTACATGGGACCCCTGCTAGGGGAGTACATCCATTACACGGGCCACCTGCTTTTGGGAGTATACCATGTACATGGGACCCCGGGCTATTTGGAGTATACCATGTAAAAGGGGACCCCGCAGCGGATATATCCATGTACAGGGGACAAAAACCGCTTTTTGGAGTACTCCATGTACAGGGGAACCCCTTGCTAGTGGATTTAAAAACCAGGTACATGGGACCCCTGCTAGGGAGAAATATCCAGGGTACATGGGACACCTGCTAGGGGAGTAACCCATGTACAGGGGACACCTGCTAGTGGATTACACCCATGTACATCAAAAAACCTGCTATGGATTTAAAACCATGAAACATGGGACACCGCTAGGGGAAAGTATACCCCCAAGGGTTAAAAAAAAGGGGACCCCTGCTATTTGGAAAGTACATCCATGTACAAGGGACACCTGCTGTTGGAGTACTTTCCATGTACTTTACCCCTTTTCTATGGAGATATCCTTTAAAAGGGGACACCTCTTTTTGGAGCCCATCCATGTAAAAAGGGGCACCTCTGTTGGAGACACCCAAAGTACAGGGGACACCTCTTTTGGAGAAAAATCCATGAACATGGGACCCCCTGCTAGTGGAGTACACCATGTACATGGGAAAACCTGCTTTTGGAGAACACCCAAAGTACGGGGGACCCCTGCAGTGGATTACACCCCATGTACTGGGACCCCTGCTAGGGGAGTACATCCATTTACAGGGGATCCCTCCCTAGTGGAGTACTTTCCATGAAACATGGGACACCCTGCAAAGCGGCGTAAAACCTTTGTACGGGGACACCTGCTGGGGAGAAATTCCATGTATATGGGACCCCTGCTAGGGGAGTACATCCAAGTAAAAGGGGACACCTCTAGTGGAGTATATCCATGTCCCTGGGACACCTGCAAATTGGAGTACACCCAATGTACAGGGGACACCTGCAAGTGGAGAACATCCTTGTACATGGGACCCCTCTGTTGGAGTACATCCATGAAAAAAGGGAAACACCCAGCTAGTGGAGTATTTTCCATGTACATGGGACCCCTGCTAGTGGAGTAAATACATGTACATTGGACCCCCTGCTGTTGGAGTATATCCATGTACAGGGGACACCTGCTAGGGGGAGTTATCCATGTAAAAGGGGACCCCTTTGCGTGGAGAAACACCATGTACATGGGACACCTCTGTTGGAGAAAAATCCATGTACAGGGGACCCCTTTCCTAGTGGAGTACATCCATGTCAGGGAAAACCTGCAAGTGGATTACATCCTTGACATGGGACACCTGCTAGGGGAAAGTAACCCCGTATGGGGGAAACCTGCTAGTGGAGTAAAATCCATGTAAAAGGGGACCCCCTGTTTTTGGGGAAAGTATACCCCTGTACAGGGGAAACACCTCCCTGTTGGAGTATATCCATGTACATGGGAAAAACCTGCTAGTGGAGTATATCCATGTACAGGGGACACCTGCTAGTGGAGTAAAATTTTTTGAACATGGGACACCTGCTTTTGGGAAATCACACCAAAGTACATGGGACACCTGCTAGGGGTTTTTGCATCCATGAAACAGGGACACCTGCTGTTGGAGTACACCATGTAAAAGGGACACCTGCTGTTGGAGTAAAATCCATGTCCCTGGGAAAAACCTGCTATTGGAGTACATCCATGTACATGGGACACCTGCAAAAGGGAGTACATCCATGTACGGGGACCCCTGCTATGGAGTATACCCATGTACATGGGACCCCCTGCTGTTGGATTTCCCTCCATGTAAGGGGAAACCTGCAAAGTGCAGTACACCCAAAGTACATGGGAACCTGTAGGGGAGTACATCCATGTACAGGGGAACACCTGCTAGTGGAGTAAAATCCATGTACAGGGGAACACCCCATTGGAGTACACCCATGAAACTTTTGGGAAAACCTGTTTAGGGGATTAATCCATGTACTGGAAAACCTGCAAAGTGGAGTACATCCATGTACTGGGAAAAACCTGCGGGCCCAAAACGTACATTTTGTCTTACGATTATAGGTAAACAGATCCAGAAAAACCCGGGAAAAGGGGTATTAAACTTGTGGCTAAAATTTCAAAAGAAGAAACCCCTGGACCAGATGGGATCAGGGGGGGAAAGGTCCTTCAAGAGATCAGCGAGCAGGTATTCCCCTTTTTAAATTAAATTTGATGAATGATGCTTTTGCTCAGGGCCGCGTACAAAAAAATTTGGAAGCAAAGTGAGGTTTTACCCGGAAAGGGAAAGAGGGAAAGGATCCTAAACTCCCGAAATCTTTACAAAACCAATGTGTCTCAAAAATTTTGTGGGAAATTGCAAAAAAAGAACGGTGCAATAGATTAGAGAGGCTGTGGG
>JBCFYV010005611.1:0-13835 GCA_039000515.1 Timema cristinae | reverse complement strand
TTATCGTTCAACATTAGCAAATCACTCTTCCAGAAGTCCAGCACTTGACTCGACATCACGTTCACTAATATACATGAAGGAAACACCTCTGATGTTTTTGTGCAAAAAGTAAACATCTCACAAGGTGTCAGTAAGGGACTTTCTGCCACTCTTGCAGGCTTAGCTCAAACACTAGCTATCTGACTGTTCCGCCAATTCCAGCGCATAGTCCTTTCCATGAGATGTCTCAAAAACACTACACTGCATCAAGATCAAAGTCTTATGATAACACAAGTTGAGGAAGTTCCATTAGAAAAGTATATGATTTTATGTACAAAAGGTGCCATGCGTTTAATCTCTGTTAGCAGAACTTTTTGAAATCATATACTGCTGCAGTGTTATGTTTCTTGCAGTCATTAATCACACAAAAACTTTTTGATATCACACATTGATTGAGCGGGTCTTTGTAGTACATGACAAAAGGATGTAAAGTTGGTCATTTACCATTGAAAACTTTGGATCTCACCTTGATTCACAAATGAGAAGTTCTCAGAAAAACTCCCTCTAAGCATTCATTATGTTCTAAAATATTCTTATTGTGTAGTTTGTAACTAGACTGTGCTTTATAACTGAAGTGGTGCTTCTTCAGAGAAACAAGTTGCTCCAGTAAATCATCAACTAACTTTGTAATGGTTATGAGAGCTGAATCTGAATGGTGCTGTGCTTGTGGCATTAATGGTCATGCAATTTGAGATAAAACTTACATCCAAATAACTAAGAAGATTTATCAGTTATGTGTCGTAGGGAGTTTAATTTAATTTCTCTTTGTATTCAGCACTTTAAAGTAGTTTTATTGATTTTTAAAAAACACTAAAAGAATTGTTTTATCTCTTACCTACTGACCTCTCTCCCCACACATGTCTATGCCAGTCTTTACTTGTACACTAGATCTTTATCACTATTGTTAGATATTTTTCTTACATTTTGACACCTAAATCTATGGTATTCAATTAGCTCTAAGATAATTTAAATTGCCCATCAAAACGAACAGGAAAACAATAATTTGGATCGACTTCAAGCTCAAATTTTTTTCTTATTCTACAGAACAAAGTGATCAAATTTTGGTATGATGTTCCTATCAAAATATATTAATTAATAAGTCTTTGTGGTATAAGATTTAGATTTTTACTCTGTCCCCTACTGGAGATGTAGCTACTAAAAACAAAAGAATAAAAAATTTCGCATTATCATCAGCCAAAAAACCTTAGAAGGGCTCAAAACGATCCAGTTTTCTCATCTTAGGTAGGATCTAGGCTGGTACCATAGTTCTTGCAAAAAAAAAAAAAGTTTGATTGCTTTGAGTGCTTCTCAGTAAAAATTTGGCTCAAAATTTGAAAAAATGCAAATTTCATCAATCAACTTTGACCTCCCTCCCGCAAAATGATTTCAAAAATACATCAGAAAAATAAATTTTAAAACCCCCAAAACAATCTGAATTTTCTTCTTAGTACAGTGGTTTCAAATTTTTTCAATTTGGAAAAAAGTTATAGCACTTTGGGCAAATGTTTACTGTCACAAAAAACGAGGTGTTCTGGGCATCATCTAGAGGCCCCCCTCATGGCGAGTTTTTTAAAAAACAAAACGCGTATAAACAACTGCGCAAATAATAAAAAATGGTGTACAAACCAATTTAATATAAATTTGTTGAAATAGTATTGAATGCCCTATAGATATTCATGAATCAATGCTGCACAACTCAGTAGGTACAAAATAAATGGAAATAAAAACACTATATTATATGGGCGTAGGGAAAATTTAATTTGGGTGATAGAAAAAGGGGGGGGGGGGGTCAAAGTCTTAAGGTTATGACATAATGTTAAGGCTTACTATTAAACCTTAAGAAATAAGAAAAATATTATTTTATACAGTAGTGGCAGAAACTTAATAACTTTATTTGTGTAAAAGGGGAAAGGGTACGGAGTAAGTGAAAATAAGTTTCTTAGGTTTTTTTTATCCTCCTCTCCGCCAATTAATGTTGACAATTTGGATGCTCCTACAAGCTAATTGGAGTGGACCTTGTTGTGGAAAATATATTAGATTATACTCTTTTAGCAGCTATTTAGAATAGTGTTCCCTCCAAAGATTTTTGGAAATTGGGATCTTCCTAGAGGTTATTTGGAGTTGTCCTCTGGCAATTTTTTGAAATTTGGATAGGTACTCCTCAAGGTTATTTAGATACCTAGTCCTCCAAATTTTTTTGAAGATTTTGATGCTTTTAACCCTGGCGCATGCTTTAGTGCAGTGATCTGCGTAGACCCAGAGGCCATTTTTCTTCTTGTGTACTCTTATCCGACATATTTTCTCATGTATTGCTTTATTCCTGATCATAATATCTCATTGAACTGGTTAGCCCCAGCTATCAACTTCAATATGAAGTATTCAGACTGGTTCATTGATAGATGGCATTACAATTACTTTTTGTATGAAACATTGATTTGCGTCCGCACCATGGAACGTTCAGTCAAACTAAAAATTGTTCAACATGTTCAACATGTTCGGCAGGGAATAATTTTATTAAGGACACCCCAACATTGTTTTAATTAATTGGATTACATATTTAAAATCTATTTTTGTTTTTAAATTTAGAATGCCTTAAAAGTTTTCCTTGATTTTTTTTAAAAATTAAATGCCTCTAAAGCTATTTTAAGGGTCTTTCATCAAACAAATTTTCAATATTGATTATCCTTGGAAGCTATTTGTAATGGTCCCCGCCTGGATTTTCAGGGGTGGGAGGGTTTAAACCTCATCAACCCTCCCCCTCCCCCCCTAATGCCCCTGCTACATTACATATTATATTTAAACATTTTGTATTTTATTTTTATTATTACTTAATAATTCAACCTAATGAAAACTTGCGTCACATGAAGTTTAGATTATAAATTAAAACAAATTAAATATTTACTTTGCATCCATTACTGTTTCCAGTCTGTGGCCTGGGTCACTTTTTTATTCAAGCCATATATTTTCCACTATTGGTTTGCAAGGCCCGTTGTAGTCAAGTCTGTATTGGGGAAAAGGCCTCTAGTACCTTATTTAAATATATGGAAAACTATTTTCTTTGTTTAAACAAAACAAAAGATAGTGGACAGACTTCCAGTTATGTTTTTTTAGCTCCTCTAACAGTTACAAAACACTCAGACTAAGACAGTCTTCTGACTTTGTTGCCATTAACTCCATTCTAACATCATTACTGTTTGAACATATTTTTATTTTCAATATTTGAAGCACTCATCACATGCAATTTTATTACAGAATTTAAAATTAATCAAATAATGTAAAATATATCAACATACTTTAGTAAATAAATTAAACAATTTCTTATCATTATTTTTCTTCTGACATTCCTTGTGTAAAATAAATCCAAACACTTTTTTACCAGTTATTCCTGGTTGCAGATCAAAGTAAGATGATGTGATCTCTTATATTAAGTTAATTTAAAAGAATTCCCAAAAAAATGGTAAGTAAAATGTCATTTTATTCAAAATCTTTTTCTAAATTTTTTTCCCTCTTTGTATAAAAAAAATGCTAGCATGTCTGTCTGTGTGGCCATGATTTAAAAAAATTTTGTAGATATAGCAAACTTAAAACAAAATCTAGGCACTTGGGTTTATACAAAAAACCATGTTTTTTTTCATTTTCAACCTACCTCACGTGCAAACAAGTAAAAAATTGGATCTTGCACAACACATTTTTTATTGGTTTCCTTATATCATTAAAAATTTCGTGTCGATTTTAAGGATAGTGTATAATGTTATTTTTAAATTTAAAACCCCCACCTAATCAGATGTTTACAGATTTGACACGGATTGTTGAAGTTCAAAACTTTTGGAAAAATTTATTTTTTTTAAACAATTTAGAACCAAAGGAATATTTAAAAAAGAGGATTATTTCCTAATTTCAAATTTTTGTTGCTTGCTCTTTGATTTTCAAATAAGTTATTTTATTCATCAGAATAAAAAAAGGGAACCATTTGACTTTTTTTAAATAATGTGTAGTACCCAGTTTAGGTTAAAGATGTGGGTACCCAGTTTGTTTTTTACATTGTTACCCAGTTAGTTAAAGCCAGTTGGTTCCCGTTTGTTTAAAGATGTGTGGGACCCCTTAGTTAACAGACTTGTGGTACCCGTTAGCTAAAAGACAAACCCTTTTTTGTGGTACCCCGTTAGTTTTAAAACTGTGTGGGCCCAGTTAGTTAACACTTGTGGTACCCAGTTAGCTTAAAAGACATTTTGGTACCCCAGGTTTAAATTTTTAAAATCATGTGTGGTACCCCGTTAGCTTAAACAGCATTGTGGTACCCAGTTAGCTTTAAAAAAATGTGTGGTACCCCAGTTAGTTTACAACAGTGTGGTACCAGTTTGTTTTAAAAATACATGTGTGTACCCGTTAGTTAAAAGCAGTGTGGTACCCCATTTTGTTTTAAAACATGTGTGGTCCCATTAGTTAAACATGTGTGTACCCCGTTAGTTTCAGAATGTTTGGTCCCCGTTAGTTAACAGAATGTGTTTTGGTACCCATTAGTTTTAAAATACATGTGTTAAAATTTTAACAAACCCTGGGCCCAGTTTTTTAAAATTGTTCCCCAATTGTTAACTAATTTTTAAATCTATTTATTTTAGAAAAAATTTATAAAATGTTAAAAAAAAATGGATTTAAAAGCTAAATTTTTATAAATTTTTATTTATTTTGTCCTTTTCAAAAACCCTTTTTAAAAATTAAGTTTTTAAAATTTTTTCCAAAATTTTTTTTTTTTTTTTTTTTTTTTTTCCCAAAGGGCAAAGTTACTTGTCCTAAGGTGGGCAAATTTGGATTGGGACAGGCGAGGATTTTGAATTTTTTACTTGGGATTAAATAGGCTGTTTTTGCTGTGTCTATAAGTGGAACCCCCCCCCCTCACCTCCCCAAAGCGAGCTGGTTTTTTTAAAACTTGTCTTACGCAATTTCCCCCCAGAATTTGGTTGTTTCTTTCAAAAATTGAAAATTTGGTACTTTGGAAATGACCTGAACGCAAACGGGAGGGCCAAGGGATCTGGTACGAGAAGGTGAAACCCCTGAAGAGAACGGTACCGACGAAGAAAGACCAGGGAACGCCAGGTGAAGACGATGCCCTCAGTGACAGCGTGATTATTGAATACGAGCGAGAGGATGGGACGGTCAGGTGGGTACAGTCTGTCACTTAGCTCGAATGATCTAACAAGTAAATCAGGGTTCAAATCTTTTGGGGTATTTCTTCCCTGGCTACACTTCCTTTACATTAACAGATTAGCGTAATTAGTACATATGTGTCTATGAAACACTGTGACAAAACTGAGGTTAAAGTTGTTAAAATCAATTATAACTCATTTGAAATGCAATTAAAAGTATTTAGAGATTATTTAACATTATTTCATCCAATTAGGTTTTTTTAGCACAAGTATTATAAAACCTCACCAAGATAAAACATCTGTTTCAAGCTTTATTTGATACCTAAGAAAAGGTATATCTGAGGATGAAAATCTCAAGCATGTGCTTCATAAAATCTGAATAAGTGTGCAATTGCTGAAACATTTTACTGTTTTAAGCTAATTGAATAACCACAAAAGTAAGTGTAGCACTAATCATGCTACACTATTAGTTATCTATGCAAACTAATAATGGTGTGCAAGCAAGAATAAAAACTTTGATATATTATCTTACTAAATATTACATTGTTCAATATTTGATCATTTTAAAACCGTTACTAAACAGAATTTTACACTTACATAGTATTTAACTTAAAACATAAGCATGAATCAAAAGCGGTAGGTAAATGTTAATATATTATATTCACTATCGCCAACATAATTTTATAAGAAATAAAAGTACCTATAAAGAAAATAAAACACAAGGTCACTTGTATGAAGCAGAGAAAACTCTTTAGTTGTGCTTTTCATCGCAGCTCGTCTAATGTTTGGTTCTTAATATTCCATCTCTTTGGAATTATCTGTGACAAATTTACAAGTGCATTTTGACACAGAAGTTTTTCATAGCTTTTTCGCATTTTCTTTATTCAACATGGTGATACGGAAAGTGGGAAATGAAAACAGAATTAATTTATAATTATCAGAAAAATGCAGATAAGACTTGTGAATATGTAAAGTTTGAAAAATAATATTATAATCTCCATGATGTAAGTGAAAATTAAACCCGTTGATAATTTACAAAACTATCAGTAACCCTTTATTACTAGAGCCCTGTTAAAATGGTTTTTTTTTTATTTAAAATTTCATTTTTAATCATACTTTTTTGTTTTAAATTTGGTTTTCAAATCAAAAGAAACATGTTATCTGAGGTGTTTAAATATTATTTACATATGAGACAATATATAAAAAATTACAATTTATTATGAAACCTTTTATATCAGCTTTAAAATTATTTGTCAAGTTTGAAAACTCTCATTTCACAAGGGTTTTTAACCTTTTAAAGTTTAACCTTTTTTCCCCCAAAACCAAAAAAAAAATCAAAATTTGCCTTAATAATTTTACAGCCCATGGTCAAATATTGTTCACCCTTAATTTCTTTTTTAAATTTGTGTTTAAAAATTTTTAAGTTTTAAATTTTTGTAAAAAATTTTTTGAGGTTAAATACTTTTAATTTTTTTTAAAGGGGGGGGAAATTTTTTTTGTATTAAAAGGGGGGGACGAAATTTTGTTTTATCCTATTTTCCAAAATAACCAAAATTGTAAATCACTAATTAATATCTTAAAAACAATATCAAAGGAAAAAGAAACTCGATCCCATATTTGTTGGCACCTTTTCCCCATTTTTACACGGCTCCCTTTTTCTTATTACAAATAACTTTTTTAATGATTAAATCTTCCAGTAATCTTGAATTAACAACTATGTTTCAAGACTTGCATGTTTTTAAAAGTATTTCCATTGTTTAATGTATTTACAAGCGTGGGGAGGGTGTGCTGGCCACAAGTAATGCTTGTTAATGTTTTACAACGTGGGGGAGGGTGTGTTTGGCCACAAGTAATGCTTGTTACATGATTTAAAAGCGTGGGGGAGTTGTCCGGGAAGTTTTTGAGGGGGGTGCTTTGGCCACAAGTAATGCTTGTTACATGTATTTACAAGCGTGGGGGGGGTTTTCCAAAGGTTTCGTTTCATTGGGGGGATTTTCCCAAGTAAGTCTGCTTGTGCCCAAAAACAATTTTTAAAGGGGGGATTTAAATAATTAACAGCGTGGGGAGGGTTTGAAAGAGGACTTAAAAGGGGGGGGTTTTTTGGCCACAAGTAATGCTTCCTTTGTTTTCTCGGGAAAGTGTTCCATCCAAAAAAAAGAACTCGATGATGATGAAGACAGAAGGAATCCTCAATACTTTTCCCAAAAGGGGACTTTCTTGAACCGACGATCGTTACGGCTGAAGTGGATGAGTAAGTGTGAAGCTTGAGTACATATCACTCCGACAATTTGATTTCATACATTCACATATATTCCGTTCACGATGACAGTTCCAAATCATATGTTTAGGTTTTGGGTTGCCAACTTTAAAAGATCACATTTTGTTATAAATGTAAAGATTTTAATTACCTGATATATTTATGATTTAAAATAATGAAAAAAACTTACTATTTCATTTTTTAAATAATTTCTTTTTATCAAACTCGAAAAAATTTTAAAATAATTAAAGTACTTATTTTTCGTTTTGGAACGTTATTGATTTTGTGTGTAATTATGGTGCACACATCAATATCTTTTAATACAGGCATCTATTTACTTGGAAAAGAGAAAATTGTTCATTTTTTTACATACAAAAAATTGATTTTATGATTATTTTATGTATTTTGAAATATTTAAACTGAATAAAATATTTTCCATCAACTGCGTGTCTGCATCATTGTAAAAAATTGTTTATGTTATCTTCACTCTTTGGTTTAAATTCATCAGTCTCCATTTTGAACTATGTTCGTTAGAAGTTTTGTGAAAATTGTGTTAATATTTTTATTAACTGCAATTTTTGATAGTATTTTGTGTAGAATAACTTGATAAAATGCTTTGATGAATGAAAAGAAATTTAAAGGGAAATCATATAATTGTTTCTGTTATTATTTTTACTGCTCATTTAGGGGTGTGGAATATTCAAATATTTTCCTTTATCAATTTTTTTTTCTACTCTAAAATTTTCATTTAGGAAATTTCAAATTATTCGCGCAAATTTATGACTGCCTGAAACAGAAATTGTTTCATTCAATTTCACAGACATTTTTAACCATTAAACAATTATGAGTTAAAGTGATGTGTGTTTTAGTTTTTTTTAATATTCACATTGCTTTATTTATTTGTTTATAAACATAATTAAAAAGTCCTTTGTAATAATCATAACAATATTTAATCTAGTTTGCTGCCATGTGATTGTTTATTGGTCCTCAGGTCACAAACATGATGTTTGATTAGATTGTTTTCTGTGAACAGTTTAAACCTTTCTTGTTTGGCTTACTGGTCTCCATACATATCAAAATTTCTTCCTCTCACTCATTTTAGCATTCACGACCTTAATTTACTTGGATGACAGCTCACAAAGTTTCTAGAATAGTCTCTAATATATCCCTACACCAAAAGCTGATATTTTGTCACCTGTCACTGTCACTGTCCCCTCGGGGACAGCCGTAATGAAAACATATGGTAATGTAGAGTATAATGTGATAGTTAACCACAGTAATTTAGGCCAATATTAATTATATATTTAACTAATTTGTATAATCTGAAATAAAGAGTTTTTTACAAAGCTTAATACACATTTAGGTCCAAATATATTAGGCCTATATTTTATAATCACTGCACAAATTTTTTATGGTTTTGGAATGTTATTATTATATAATATGTTGCTTGTAAAACATGTTTAGTAAAAATTGTTATTTTAAAGGTGGTTTAAATGTAGGTTTCAGCATCTTGTACCTTAGTCTGGCAATAAGGGACTGCCAGCACTTCTTTTTTCCTTCATCACTGTCCTTTCGTTGTTGCCTATTTGTATTATAAAGGTTGGGTTTCCTCGCATCCCTTTCATTTCTCTTGCCCAGTCCTCATTGATAATCTTCTCAGTGTGGTCGACATTTTTACTCCAACAGAAATGGAAACATTTTTTAAAATATATCTGTATTATAATTACAAACAAATGATAGTGAAGATAAACCACTTCTTTGTGGTTTTTATTTTTATATTTTTGATAGTTTGAAATATAAACTTTAGTACCTTTCAGGCGTGACTTTGCGGGGAGCTTCTTGCCAAAAGGGCTCGGACAGCTGCATCATCAAACTTGTTGTTTCTTCCGGTTTGCACACCCGCTCTATAGGATTATATTGGCAATGGTACGGAGGCAACCACAAAACCTGGTGTCCGCACTCCGTACCATTTCATCGATCTTGTAACAGCAGCAATCAAAAACATATACAAATTCTAACATTATTTAAAAACTTATTAAACTTTTATTAAAATAAATTCATGGTTAAAAGATATATATAAAAATACAATGCAATCAATAAAAAATAGGGCTCAACAAAAATGTTTTCCTTAAATAGAATTAAATATTTAATAAACCAAACCAAATTATGCATAAAAACATTAATATATTTTATTTTTAGCCTAGTTTTTCAGTTTTCTTGACATTTTCATTAAAATGATACTTTCAATACATTAACTATTGGGTTTATATCAAAGTTTATTAAGGTGAGTGGGGTGGTATGAAAGTTGCTTACTTTACTGCTTAATATAAGTTTATTTATGGCACAATAAAGAATGTTTGATTTTTTCATAATTTGTAAAAATGATTAAATTTTTTTTTTTTGTCAGTTTGTGAATTGTCATGTTCTTGTGAGAATCACCTTATATGAAAACACATGTACTAGAATTCTTAATTACTGATTATAAGTGTGTTTTGTTGGTAACATGAACATCATCTCTACTTGAAAAACCTGATTATTGATAATCAATTATTTTTACATTTGAAACACCTAAGCATTTTATGGGGAAAAAATTTTTTTAGGCCTACCTTTTTTTCTGGTTTGGTGGCAAAAACTTTGCTCTTCAGTTCCATTTTAAACCCTGGGTCGACTTGATGTCGTGCTTCGTGAACCTTGCCGCATATTCGTCTTTCCTCCAACTCTTTTGTGGTTTAGTTTCTCCACCTGTAACAATATAGTTGGGGCAATAACAAAATAAGTATGAGTCTTTAAAAAAATGTATTGTGGTTGGAAGGGGTTATTAAAACTGTATTTTTAATTGAAGAAAAGTGACAACATGTAATATATATTATGTTAAGATATTTTAAAAAGGGTGTATTAAAAATAAGTTTATAGTGTTATAAACCCCACCGGAACTGAATGATATGGAGCATTATCCATCACAATGACGAAGGTTCTTCAAGGGAGGGAAGCAGTTGGTCTTTTATCCACATCTCAAAAGTTGTCCCCGTTCATCCCCCCATGGTATCTCCAGGACTGATAACCCGGGAAACCCCCCCTGCCCGCCACTGTAGAACAATGACTCTTCCATCCCCCGGTTTGAACGTCTCTTGCAGATTTTCTTCGGGACTATGTCTATAATTTAATAGATATGAAACTACCCATATTTGACAATGTATTTATATCAAACATAAAATAAAGGTGTGTTTATTTAAATATTATATTTTTTTTTGCTAAATAACAATATCAGTTTTTTATTTTAGGCTGGGATGGTGTTATTCCTCATAACATTAAATGTCCTTCCAGTAAAATGATAAACATCTAAAAATTACAATCAAATCAATAAAAGTTTAATGATGGCAGTGGTGGCATTTTGCAAAAGAGAACCAAAGTCAGGTCGAAACATTGTTTTTATGAGAGGTTATTTAACTTATACTCATTTATTTAAATTTTTTGGCAAGCAACAATCTTTTAACCAGGGCTTGCTTATATTTGATTTCACTAATGTTTATACTAGCAATATATTTCTTAAAAAAAAAAACACTCACCCTTGGAAAAAAAATTCTTGTTTCATCAAGGAATAAAAAAATTAATATTTTCTGCCGCAAGCTTCTGTATTCCCTCAAAAATGCTATTCTTGGCTGCAACGTTGACATCTTCCATCATCACTCTTCCCGCTTGTCTTTGCCAAGAGAATCCAATTTCATGAAGTAAGCATTGTTTCTCCCTCCTTCGAATATACTTGCGTGTCCTGGGCCTGGATTCGCACGAAGAACGTCCAAAAGGGAATCCAATGTCCATGATCATCTGAAACAAGCACCAATAAATTTTCAAGCATGATTTATGCATTTGCACTTGAGCAAAACATAGCATACATCATTTATTTTTATAAGTTTATAAAAGGGAAAAACATCGACCTTTCCCTCAATGGAGAGCAAGTTATTGTGAGCAAAAAACACAGGCCCCTTATACTTTTATTTTTTATTTAAATACCCTAGTTTAAAAAATAGGCATATTTCACTTGACTTTATTAAACCATATTACAGGTTTTTATTTATCACAAGAAGAACAATAGTGAGGTTTTTTATTGTTGTTTATTTTGAACTGTTTTGAGTGTTTTTGGTCTATAGGCCTGTAAAATCAAAATATTATTTTTTCAAAAATACTAATCAAAAGTATCAAAATTCATTAGAGAATATTGGTGAGTTTCTTACATGTTTTAAAAATTAATTGGCTGTGCTATGATTTAAATTAGTGTTTGTGTATAGGTTAGAATGATTGTTTTGGTGGTGTGCAAACTTTGTTGTGAACAGGTTTAAAATATAAACTATAGGTAAATTAAACATACTTCTGTCATACATCCCGTATATTGCTCTACGAACTACACCTCGGTCCAAATCGTCGATTGCTTCAATTTGAAACTCTTGGAGTAAGTTTCTTCTTTATCTTCTTTTGAGGAGTTGCACTTCCTCTGGATTGTTCTTCCAATATTTGCAACAAAATTTTATACAGTGGAATGTGTTAGTTATAGATACATCATCATTATAACAACATGTGAAGTAAATTAATTTCAAAGCTACCACTTTACATGATTATTGTGGTTTCACGATGTCAACAATGACATTAAAAAAAAGTTTCACCAAAAAATAAAAATAAAAATCATATGCCCCAACACTCAAAACACACAATTTTAAACCAGTTTTCAAGAATATATGCAAACCTAACCTAATCAAACAATTCCAAATGAGCTATGCTACACTTTTATTATTATGGGTTTTAATAAACAGCAATGCAAATTCACTTCAAACACACGTTCCACAAAAATATCATTGCCTATTAAAATGTATACCTAGGGTTGTATCCGAATAGTCAAGTACACTTGACGAATGTACACTTATTGCGCATTGAGATCGAATTAGCTCTAGCAGATGAAAAAATAAACAACTGCCAGTCAAACACCGCATCAAGGGTGTGTGACTTGCTATCGCCCTTGGAACACAAAGGTGTCTGAGGGTTGCATCAGCACACTTCGTGAACTATTTGGGTGGATATACACTTGATCACGTGATTGCCAATGCAATTATCATGTGAACGTCAAGGGTCAACGGCGCGTGAAGTAGACTATTCGGATAGAGTCCTAGTTTACTCGGGTTATGATATGAAATTAATGAAAAAATATCACTGCCTATTATCATGTCTTCCACTAATTCATCAAACCATTTGTTTGATCAGGATTTAAATTTACAGAACACTATCTATTGGAGAAAATAGGAACTAATAGCAAATCCATGGAATGTGGAACCCTTATGTGATTGGATAAACCAATTGGTATAACTAGTAAAACATATGAATTATTAATTTCTAATATTTAATATTAGTTCTCTACTCACTTCAATACAGTAGGTTTCAAGAGTTCTGGAGATCTGCAATTTAACTGCCCTATATCCCCCCTACGATCAGGCCCGGTCAATCATTGATTTGTAGCATTTAACTAATAATGAGTGTATAAATAAATAAATTAAACATACCCACATCATACTGCAGCCAACATCAACAAGGAACACTAATGCGATTTACTATCAAACACCTACTCAGCCGCACGTTGGATTTAATACTGACCCTCGATTGTGCAATCGGCCTGTGCCAAACATCTTAGTGACAAAGATCTTTTTGTTGTGAAGATGTTCTACTCACCCTAGTTTAGGAGGAGCTTTGAACTGTAAAGAAATTTCTCGATGTGCGTGTGTGATTCCCGAATATTCCATGTGTGTCCCCATCCTTGTTTTCGTCGTTCTTTTTTTGGGTTTGCGTTGAATATATAATGGTGTCTGAGCGATCAGACGTCACTCTTGGACTTGATCAGGTTGGGAGCAGGAGAAGCTCTAGCTTCGATTAATATAAAATGTAAGGTCAAAATTTCTTTCGGCTTCATATAATATTTCTTATTTAAATCATGTAAATTTTTTAGTCAAAATTCTTTTTGGTAATTGTATTTTAAATTTATAATAATTGAAAATTGCTCGACTTCACTTCTAAGTCAATTAGTTACACGATCGAGACATCAATATCGATGATCGATTTTTGTTTGTTCTTTGATAATAAAAAAATCGACTATAACTTTTGGATGTTTACGATATGTTACCATTGACAAAAGAGTCGATTTGAATCTCATGAATATGTATTATTTGGTCTTTCAATTATAAATGTAAATATGTTCATGGGTTCATAATGCTTCTAAAATTAAATGATAATTCTTTTATCCATGACGTCTCAACATTACTTTTGCAATTTATTGTTACAACGTAAAATGTTAATTGTTTTTTTTTTTTAAAAAGTTGGGAAAATAAATATTTGGGTAGAATTTAGATAAAAATTTT